>JAZGTJ010009463.1:0-19354 GCA_036877575.1 Botia almorhae
TGAGCATTGTTTCTGACCATGTCCATCCCTTTATGACCACCATGTACCCATCCTCCGATGGCTACTTCCAGCAGGATAATGCACCATGTCACAAAGCTCGAATAATTTCAAATTGGTTTCTTAAACATGAGAATAAGTTCACTGTACTAAACTGGCCCCCACAGTCACCAGATCTCAACCCAATAGAGCATCTTTGTGATGTGGTGGAACGGGAGCTTCGTGCCCTGGATGTGCATCCCAGAAATCTCCATCAACTGCAAGTTGCTATCCTATCAATATGGGCCAACATTTCTAAAGAATGCTTTCAGCACCTTGTTGAATCAATGCCACGTAGAATTAAGGCAGTTCTGAAGGCAAAAGGGGGTCAAACACCGTATTAGTATGGTGTTCCTAATAATCCTTTAGGTGAGTGTATATTTTGTCCATTAAAGTATAATGGTTTCTTATTGCTGCAAAGAAGTTGCAGCTCACATTCTTTGCATCTCTTGTAATGCATCTGTTTTAGACAGACACAAGTGCTGTTCTGTTCGTGTTAATTTTTGGTAGTAAACACAATGTGAGAAAAGCATGAATAAAACAGTGAAAGTGGCGTCTACTCATTTTGGGTTATTACATACTTACAGTGGTGAACAGGTACTGCACTGACCTTGGTACTGACATTGATGATGTAAACATACTGCAGTTCAAACCCAAAAGCACCTTAAAAAGACATCATTTGCAATGCATCATGGGAGTTGGTGGTTACTGCTAAGCTCCTCCTGCCCTGATTTCCATGGTAATTTCTTGACTGGCGGCTCTTTCTAAAGGATTGTGGGTGGTGTAGTTGACCATAAGGAATTAAACAAAATTTTTAAAATTTAGTTTGTCAAGGACGTCAATGTCTTTCACAGAGCATATGTAATCATTTAACAGCTCCTGACCACAAAGTAGGTCTGTCTTGAAGTGTCAAGAGCGTGCGGGGAAGAACCCAGTCACAGACAGTGATTAACACAAAGACACACTTTATTAAAATTAAACAGAAACAAAAAACCCATGAGGGAACAAACGGGGAAAATAACTTTACATGAAAAGACAAAACCGAATCCAAACTTCGAACGTAAACGCAAATCTCAAAAAATTACTGATAAACTTAAACGTAACTTTTACAATGTGAATCACTAAACAGGGGAGACAATGACATCCGGTCGCCACCAGATTGGGCACTGGAGAGCCGGATGCCACCGCCAGAACGGGCACCGGAGAGGCACCAGAACAGTCAAGCAGGTCTTTAGGGCGGAGAGTGGCGCCACCATAGCCGCCATGCTCAACTCTGGAGTGGGAGGCTCCACTGCCAATACAGACGCACATGACACTGGAGTGGAGGACGCTGCCACTGCCGGAACCAATAAAGGAGGGAGAACCGCCTTTCCCTTCCCCCTCCTCCTCCTGGAGCCCTTGCTGTGCCCTTCTCCAGAAGGATCTGCGGAATGCGGCGCCGGATCCGAAGGCACACTCGCGCGCATGACCGGCTCTGAAATGGTCCACACCGAGTCTACCACAGACTCAATGAGGTCCAATGGGACCTTCTCCTCCCCGCCCTGGGGCCCAGAGAGCCCCTTCCTCAGAGGGACCCTCTGAAGGCTGATCGCATCGAGATGGAAGCTTGATTGATACAAACCCCAGACACAGACCCTCCCGCCTAGGACTCTGGGGAGACAGGTGAAGAACCCCCAGGAAATCGTTGTGAATTGTTGTCGGCAAGACCAACCAAGACAGAGCTTACATCGATAAGACAAAGACAGAGCTAAACATCAACAACGACAGAGCTTACTCAGGCAAGACAACGACATAAACAACAACAACGAACTGGTACCGGACAGCAAACACGAAGGCATTAAATAGAACAGAAAACAATGACAAACAGGTGCGCGAAATCAAACTGAAACAAGGGGGCGGGGTCAAGACACAAGACCGGAGAGCACATGGCAGATGTAAACAGAAGCCATGTGCTTCCACAGAGAATGAACACCCAGAGCGTGAGCCTAGATTCTGACTCCCAGAAACGCGAACCAAGACAAGACAAGTCGGAATCTAAACCTCATGCTCTGACATAGAACACTGGGAGTGTCAGAATCCTGGCAAGACAATCTACAGAAATTCAAAAGGAAGCCAGGACCCTGGCATGAAGGGTTTACATGTTATTATTAAATAACAATATATTAAATAACAAGGAAAAAAATGAGTGTGACCATATTGTTGCACATTGTTGCCTTGTGCATATGCTGACTGTGAGTGCTTACATTTGTATGTGCGTGTGTTCTTCCAGTTGTAAGGGTAATAGTTTCTGTCTGTTCTGTGACGTAGGGACAGGAGGAGCAGTAACAGTTTCTGGTACTCCTGTTGGCCCCTGGATCTCTTACTGTGTTGTTAGAGCTGTGGTCCAGATACATGCTCTCCTGTGCGTCTTTTTCACTTTCTCTGATGGTGTTTTGATTCATGTGCTATCTGCAGTTCCCTAACTCCAGTGTTTAACAACACTTTAGACCCTCTGTTTAAACCCTCTGACCCTCTGTAAACAAAAAATAACCATTTTGTTTAATCTTGACCATTTGTATTAAGAAATGATTCACATCTTTATCATTGGCTCATGCCTTGGACCTCACTGTTTGCCTTGACTTATTGTTGTTATACTAAATACTAAAATTGATATTTACATGTTCTGAGGAGTGGTATTTGCCTGTGCAAAATTAAGTATACAGTGTTACAATGCACAACGCTATATTGCATGTGATTGACAATGTATTTTTATGGCATTGCTACGATTTTTTCAAGGGAAGTAGCCATCTCTATGAGGTTACCATGGTGTTGTGGGTGGCTTTCAGGATGTTGTCGTGCAGTTGCTTTTTGCTGTGTTCGTTTTTTTGCATGTTGCTATGGGGTGGCTAGGGTGTTCTGAGTATTTTTTGCATGTTTCTGTGCAGTTGCTAGGGTGTTCTGGGTGGGCCAAAAACTCTTTACCAAATCTCTATGAAAATTGAAAGCCAGAGGAATAGTAGTATACAAATGTGTTCAGATCATGAATTTATGGTAACTTAGCAGGCACCACATACATTTACACTAAAATACAAATTTTATTTAGGAATAAATATATAACATGTCATACTGATTATATACTGAAATACTGAAACTAGTCCTGTCCTGCATCAGATTCATAATTGTAGACCGACAGAGATAAATGTGGTGTCTCCTGCCAGGCTCTCCCAATATGGCACCTTCCGCTCACACTCCACTGTAATGCAGTCCTGATGTTACTCTAATCTCAGTATGCATCAACTGAATGTCAGTGACTCTTGTTTAACCAAAGATCAACCAAGAGTAAATAGCTTTGGAATTAAATAACTACCATACGCCTTTCAACAAAAACTGCTTTTATCTGTTTTTAGTCATAATGTGCACAAAAGAAATCTTGAAAGACAGCAATGTGAAGCTTATTTATAAGACAAAACCTTTTAGGGGATGATTACAGATTATCACAGATAATAAACAAATTCTCAAACAGCACCTGTGTTAAAGAAGTCTAGCTGCATTCTAGGGGGTTTTAGACGCTGTGTAAATAGGGGCTGAACACTTGCCTCTTATCATTATTGTTAAAATAGTTACTAGCTGTGAAGATGAGCATAAGTTCTCTCAGGCCTCCAGGGACCAATTCTTTTCATAAGCATGACGTCAATGGCCTGGCTGTCCTGTGGATTGTCACAGCAGACATTTAGAAAAAGAGAATGTGTGTGTGTTTACAAATTCAAGTGGAAGCCTGTAAGCTTCCGCAGCGGTACGTACTGAAAGGGTTCGAAATCGTGCATCGTGTGATTTTGGGTTTATGTATCTGTTAAAAACTTGACGAGGTGGGAATGAGAAAATCCTGACAAACCTACAATTTAACATAACAATAAAAAGGTTTTTTTTTTAACGAAATTAATGTCACAGAGCCTCTCACAGCTCCTGCAATAATGTAACCCTTACAGATGTTTTACTGCAGCGGTCTTTAAAAATGCATTATTACATGATACATGTTTCAATCTATGTGAGTAGCATCCAGTTAACAGATTGGAAATAGTGATATTTTGCGGTTTTATTATTACAATATTTTATTACAATGTCTTTTTGCAGTATAGTCACAGGAAGGAGTGAAAAAAGATATGTAAAAAATCATGGCTTCAGTTAAGTCCAGATAATTTTGTCATACTGGAAAAGGAATGTTAAAGTGGAGCGCATTGCATTGTGGGATACAGAATTCTGTGCCTTGTTGTATAGTGTATACTTTGGCAAGTGTCACAGGTCATGTGGGTTTTTCCTAATGAACGCTAAAATGGCAAATCTGTTATGTAATTGTAAGATCCACAGCATCAAAGATAGAGGCACACCCGGTTTTATTTAGTCTGTGACGCACAAGGTCTATTTAGTTATGTCTTGTAACAGCTTTTTGTTTTTATTACTTTTGTTTCTGGATAATGGCTTTGAATTATGTATACAAAAGGCAACGGTTCAATATAATTCAAATGCATAACATTTGAATATTTTTCATAATATTTTCATAGGTAGTGATAGTCAAAACAACACTATGTATGGCAACCAAATCTATTGCAAATTGAGTAACTGGAGAAGCTTCACTAAAAGTTACATTCACTAAAAATAATAGACAGTACATGCTGCACAGTATTTATTAAGTATTAAGCTAATTCTGCAGGCAGGACATATGCTGTATTTAATGGGATGAAAACAAATATTTTTGAGACAGTATATTTTATTGTGAATTATTCTACAACAATGGAAGAATGAAAACAGTTTCAGTTCCCTTTCAGTCAGTCACGTTCAACATTACATCAACAGACCGACGTATGGGGTCTCGTTTGAGGCCATGTCAGGCTTACCCGGAAACGGGTATGTAAAGCCGGCTGCAGCTCACTTTCATTCAGATTTTTGCTTCGGAGCCGAGTGTGCGCTACTTGCATTCATCCGACTATCGCCTTTGGAGGTTTCCGGCGTAAGTTGTAAGTGACAGCGCAATCAGCTGATCTTGCTCGCTTCCGGTGGCGGTTCCCCTCTGTGTTTCGGCAGACCTGTTTCTAAAAGAGCTTATTTCCTATAAAGAGCAAATTTCCATTCTAATGAGCTCTTATGGATGATGTGCGTCTTTTTAAAGATGTCTTTCCGCTCATCTTTTTAAAGATGCCTTTCCGTCCGTATGTTCCTCGATGTGTTCACTTCCTGACCTTGTCTGTTGACCATGCTCATCACATGCCTGGGCGAGCAGCATGCAGTTGTGGTGTTCATGGTGGGGTTGTGCTCTTATTATGAGAGCATGTCCATCTCATGTCCTGCCTCTCTCTCGCTCTCCTTAAGAGATCAAGCCCCCTCTTCTGCTACCCATTCTGTTGCACAGGCTATGCACTTGAAGGCAGCAGAGATGGTTAGCGCTCTTGGAGACCTTGGGGTCACTGTGGGTTCTCTGCAGTGTTGGGACTAGAGCTGTCAGGTGGTGGCGGTGCTCTCCCCGCGGGACCCGTTATCACCTTTGGCGCTCCAGATGAGGACCGGATGTTGATCACTGCATCGGAGAGTGAGCTGCTCTTCTCTGAGGATGAGAACTTCCCCCTTCAGGCCGAGTCGTTCCTCCGGACTCAGACTCGGAGTTGACAGCCATGCTTGCCCGGGCAGCTGTGGCCACTGGACTGGAGTGGAGCCCTCCGCCCAGGCCAGAGTGTGCACGGCGGGAAGATTGGTTCCTGGGGCTGCACAGGAACCCCCATCCTGCCCCAGTGACTTTTTTCACCAGAAGTGCATGAGGAGCTTGGAGTGCCCCTCCACTCTCACTACCCTTGATGAGGAGGCCGCTGAGGAATATGTTGAGATTCCTCCAGTGGTGTGTGCAATTGTGGTGCCCCACTGCCCACAAAGTGCTGCCACCTGGAGTCCCTGTGTCTGTCATCCAAGCCTGTAAGCCTTTGGCAGCTTGCTGCAGCTTGCTGCACAAGCTACCCTTCAAGATGCTCACGAAGAAATGCATTTTCTTGTTCGTTCCCCCTAATGGTTGGTTCACAGTGATTGACCAGAAGGATGCGTACCTCCATGTCTCCATCATGCCTCGACACAGGCCATCCCTTCGTTTGAGAGTCGGGCGTACCAGTACAAGGTTCTCCCCGCATCTTTACGGGAGGACAGGGACAGCCCAAAGAGAGGCGAATGTATGAGATAGACACAGAGCGTTTTCCCCAGAAACTTCTATGATTGATTAAATTAATTTAGCGTTAGTTTAATGAGATACTCAATTGAAAGTTTTGCTTTCCAAAACTTTTATAAATTGCCATTTTAACCTGAAGTGTTGTCATCGGGAAAAAGGAGGCGTTTTGAAAAGTCTTAAAGTGTTGAAGAGTGTAGATAATCTGCCTATTGAGAACATGCTAATTCTATTTTGCTCAGGTGAGTGAATTCTTGTATGATAATTTGATGTAATCTTGAAATGAATTGTTACAAAGCAACTATGAGTAAGCCACGTGTGTATCTCGTAGGCTCAGTTGCATGAAAAAGTGCTAAACAGGTTATGAGATGAGATAAAAAGTGATTTATGAGTGTTAATGTGTTTAATGACTATCAAAAGTTGTACTGTTCTACTAATGTGTCATTTGAGATGTGTGTGTATGCATTTGTGAGGAATGTTTGAGTCAGAAATTAATTATTGTATATGCCTTGTGTTTTGCAAAGCTGAGTTTTTTTCCTGTTCTTTATTTCTTTCTGTGAACACGATCTTCAGCGAGATTTTTCCTGTTTTGTGCCGAGTGTAATCTTTGGTAAGGAATCATCCGTGTCTACACAACATTGTTGTATCTACTGTTGATGTTTAAAAGGAATAAGTCACTTTAAGGATTTTCTGCACTTTAAGTTAAAATTGAGTATGTAATTACAGTTCTTTCCAAATGTCGGGTAATTGCATGTTATGTTTGTTGTAGAGTTTACTACTGTGAGTGGGTTTAAAAGAAACAGACTTTTTAATAATTGATTTTGTCACTGTGTAAAAAGGAAAACCTTAAGCTTCAAATTGAATTGAGGGCGTTGAATGGTTGAATTCCGTCCTGCGGGAGAAACCATAAGATTTACTGTTAGTTTACTGTAAGATTTACTATTAACTATCAACTCTCAAATGTTTGTGATGTGCGTAGTTGAAATCATTTGTCAATACACCTTTCTATTATGAGTCAATCAAACTGTGTTAATCATTCACTTACCAGTAGATGGCTCAGCTACTGATTAGATTGGCCCATACTGAACATTGTAGTTAGACTTGTCGCATCTGTTACACAGCGTGATACGTGTTACACGTGGCACACACCGTGTGGTTGTCACACCATTCGGCCGCCAAACCTTTAGCCCTTGGTCAGACATTGCCTTTCAATGGGCCAGGGTGCCCAACGTGTCCAGGCACGTTGTTGTGACAACGGATGCCTCCAAGACAGGCTGGGGCACTGTGTGCACTGGGCCGGTGGGGTCAGGCTCCTGGACAGGACCTCAGCGCCTGTGGCAAATCAATTGCCTTGAGTTGTTGGCAGTGCTTTTGGCCCTGTGTCCGTTTCATCCGTTGATGCATGAATACGTGTTTCCCCAGCGAGCCTCCGTGCACAAACCCTGTGCAAGGTCAGGGAGGACGAGGAGCAGGTATTGCTGGTTGCGCCATACTGGCTCACCTGGACCTGGTTTTCGGACCTGATGCTCCTTTGCGACAACCCCTCCATGGCAGATTCCCCTGAGAAAGGACCTTCTTTCTCAAGGACAGGGTTTTTGGAACCTCAATGTATGGTTCTTAGATGGGACGCAGATGCCCTGAGTAATCTACCCCCGGGCGTGGTGGCCACTATCACTCAGTTGAGGGCTCCTTCCACCAGGTGGTCTTACGCCTTGAAGTGGAGCCTCTTTGCTGACTGGTGTTCCTCCCTCGGAGAGGACCCCCGCACTTGCCCGATCAGCTCAGGGCTTTCCTTTCTGCAGGAAGGGTTGGAACGGAGGTTGTCCCCTTCCACCCTGAAGGTGTACATGGCCATGAATGATATCCCGCCTTGAATTATCACGGCCCATCACCTAGCGGTAGAAGGTAAGTATTAAGGTAAGCATGAGCTGGTCATCAGGTTCCTAAGAGGCGCCCTGAGACTGAACCCTCTCCTCCGAGGTCGCCCTTTTTCCCTTTTGGGATCTTTCTGTAGTCCTCTCCGGGCTACGGGAAGCCCCTTTTAAGCTGCTTGAGTCAGGCAAGCCAAAGAGTCTGTCTCTCAGGACAGCGCTCCTGACCGCGCTCACCTCTATCAAGAGTAGGCCGCCAGCACTTTGTGTACTTCCACGGTGTTCTGTGCCCTTCTCGATGTAAAGACTCGACGAGGAGTGTTGCTTCTCCTGGGCGTTGGCGCATGGCACCCCTCTAGCAGACATTTGCAGAGCTGTGGGCTGGACGACACCTACCACCCTTGCAAGGTTGCAATCTCAGGGTGAAGCCCATATCCTCCTGTGTGTTGGGGCTCACTAGGTTGTGGGCTGTAGGATGTGCTCTGTGTTTTCACTTGCATTGCCTCCCCCCTGTGATAGGGAAAAATAGGCGTTTGTACTCCTTCACAGCGGTTTCCCAATGGTGAACCCTACGTTGTGATTCCTCCAGCACCCATCGGCAAGCAGGTTTGGCGGAGGAGCCTCATGCCAGGCCCAGTACTCATGTGTATGCCACAGTCAGCCGTTGTGCTGGGTAGTGATTCCCCATTGGTAATCCCACCTGGGTATTCTCCACGATACGGTTTTCCTATTGGTAAACCTGTGTCTTTCCCTTGAAGCTGCACTGTTGCTAGTCTCTGTGGACAGTGAGCCGTTCCAGTAGGTTGGACCTGCACAGAGACATTTCCCATAGGTAGTACTGCCTTGTCAGTCTATACCTTATCTCCACACATTACCTCCTCTTAGGAGGATGTGGTCTCTGCAGCGGCCCTTCCTTGGAACGGGCGTTTTCCCCAGTGTTTCTTGTGGCTATACCAAGACAGGAAGGAGACATGTGCACTGAGGTGCCCGACTCGGCCCGCAACTCCATTGCCTTATGCGCATTGGCTCTTTCTTCTTGGGCCAATGTTTATTGGCTTGATTTTTCTATTCAAAGGTGATAGGGCTCTCAAGTAAGACCCCATACGTCAGTTCGTTGACGTAACGTCTCCGTTTCCTCCTTCAGGTAACGAGTGTTACATACGTAACCAAGACATTCTAACTATATGTTTGTTTTAATTTTATCTGGTTTATTTTGCTCACTCATAAGTGGAGTTTTGTGTTTTCATGCAGCAAGGAAAATACCTGCATTTGGAAGGTGGGCAGAAGACACACAGAAGATCACATAACAATATCATGTTATGATATTAAATCCTGATGTTGGTTATTGGCAAGTTATTTACCACTAGAAGTTATAATGTGTCTATCACTGGAGTTAATTTATGAATGTTAATTCCATTGTTTGTTAGATTTCCTCCAATTCACTTTTCCTATTAGTTCTTTGACATCTATAAAACCTCTATGAAAGTCATAAAACATGAACATATTAAATATAATGTTATATTATAACTTAGGGGGGCCTAATTTTACAGTTTGCTTAATATGTCAATTGTTTGCATGTACATTTTTAAATTGCAGTTACTGCAACAAAACGTCTTGTGTAGGTTTGCGCAACAATCATGATTATAATTAAAATTGCTTTTCATGTATTCACTGGTCACAAAATCAAGAGCCATAGACAGTGTATTTGCAGAGCATAATTCTAATTAGTTTTACTGCATTAAATTCCAAAGTGCATCTTTAAATATGGCACAAGCTACAACTACCAGGAAGCTACCAAGCTACCAGGGACACTGGTCTTCACTTGACGTTTGCTATCTTAAAACTAATTTTAATCTATTTATAGCACTTTTAATTACTTTCAAATTTCAGCCCAATCTGAAAGACAACTATAGGCATGCAAGTTATAAACCCCTTTCACACAGTAATCTTTGTAATTTACCAGCAAAGGTTCAGAATGACTTTACCGGTAAATACACAAATTCCATTCACACAAGCAATGGCGTTTCATATTTTCACTGGTAACAAACAATTCACACATCAGAATCAGAATCAGAAAACTTTATTGATCCCGCAGAAAATTGCTTATGTAGTGACTACTATAACACACAAAAACACAGAGACACAAACAGTATAAATTTAAGTTACAAAATGGAATAAGTCTAAATAAATCTGAATAAATCTATAGAAATAAAACAACCAATAAAATATACAAACTATACAATTGCACAGTACCAAAATACAGATAAACTCTGTGATGTTGTTAATTGTGAGTAAGTGCAAAACAGATTTGTATGTTTCTGAATGCATGTGGCCTGTATTTTTGTTGCAAACATTTACATTCATGCAGTTTCTTTTGACCCAAAGAGATCATATTAGATAAACATCTGTGCTTTGACTTTTATAAACAGCACCATCCGATGTTCTGTTTGGCCCAAAGCAGAGTTTTTACGTTCTGTGAGTTAGCGTGTTTAGCGCTAACTCACAGATCACTGATAAACTCAGCGTTCAGCGAGTTTATCAGTAATGTTCGCTGTTCAGCGAGTCTGAAACTCACTGAACTCACTGTTCAGGGAGTTTATCAGTAATCCTGTTCACACATGATCTCTTAAAGGTAATTTGCCAGTAATTTACCAGTAAAGACAACATGTTGTTTGATTCTCCCATAAAGGGTAAACATTGTGGCTCGGTTTTGCTTGCTTTGTTTGTTTGAGCAACCCAACCAGCCAGACCCAGAAAATGGTGTGTGTCTTGGGCGGGGCTACTGTTTAACCACTTGCTGACGGTGACACTAGGGCTGTTAACAGGTATGCCAAGTTTAGACTTGCGTCCTTGGTAGTTCAGACTTGGTGCCCACTTGGATATTTGATGCATTCACTCAGCTCATTGTGGCAATACATGCGATTCCATTAATCTTCATTTTCACCTATATTTAAATGTAAACGAAATATGACATCAAACACAAAGCTGCTTCTTTTCGTTCGCATTAAAAATATATTAATATGTGGTTTGTGCAACACCTGCTTACTTTGGTAATCTTTACTGTGTTTATAATAAAATAAAATGTGATGCAAAACACAACCCTTTATTATAAAAGTATAAGTCAATAAGCCAATGAAAACCAGTGAGAAGTTTTTGGCATGCCACTATATTTGAATTTTGCACACTGATCTGGTTGTTTACATGGATATGTCTTGTATTGATTGCTAAAGCTCAAAATTTAAATTTTCTCTTCAATTAAACCCAACTCTGATTTTGTTCTGCTGAATAAAGAAAGTCACGAATAGAAGTCATGGGTGAATAGAACATGAGATTTTGAAATTGTCTTTTTGGGTGAACTATTCCTTTAAAGCATGAGGTAAGATTTAGGGTTTACAGTGATATTCAAAATAGCATATTGCCATACTATGTCAGCACACTGTGTACTGTGTGAAATGTGTGTACAAAAATAATCAACCTGACCTCTGCAATATGAACTTGACATTATGTTTGCTGTGATGAATGACACTGAACTAATGGATCACCAAAAGTTATTTGTACACAAAAAAGCAAAACAAAGGTGTTTATTTTTTAAATAATAACTGGACTGCACTTGCTGAATTAATTTTGAAAATATCACTTAATATTATGTTTGGTATAAATAATACTAACACAATGAATATGTAAGTTTCAAAATATATTTTATTTAATGTATTCTCTTTCAAAGGACTTTATTCATGTCTTAAGAGTTTGTTGCTGAGGAAAATAAAAGGGCTCCTGCATTTAAATCAAGAACCTTCTGCTTTTAATACTGCAGGTGCATCGTTCTACATGCAAGCTAAGTCAGCACACAGAGCTGTCTAAACCAGAAGCTGTCTTCTTATTTTTTAAAGACCCCATAAAATCCAGATGTGTCCAGATTTGTATGTCTTTTAGTATGTCTGTTAGCTGTGAATTTGACAAAATACCTTTGCAGATATTTACATCCAATGTAAAGTCTCAACAGGTCATTGATAACTTATCTTGAGCGTATGTGCACGTCCAGATGTTTGTCCAGTAAAATCTATAATCATCTGCCTCAATGCCACTTGGATATGACCAGCAGTAGTTCACAGTTGTAATGTAAACTAGTCTTCTAAAAACTAATTCCAAAAGAAAAGACCACTTGCATATTTTCCACCCCAACGTCCTTTTTCATTTTGGAATATGTCCAGGAAATTGTGCCCATCACGCCATTTTATAGGGTCTTTAAATGCACATGTAGTATATTCATCTAATATACTAATTATTTATATTTAATTATTTCCATTCAGGGGGTTACAGTCATCCTTTATTACTTTATTACTCCTCTGTCTGTTCCAGTGAAATTATTAAACAAAACAAAAACTCTTGTGCTGATATTATACATGTATTGATGTGCAGCTGCAGTTTTGGATTACTAAAATAAAAATGTGTAATAAAACAGATATGAAATCCCTAACCCCTCATATTGCATGTGAAAACTTTTAGACTAGACCAAAGTCATGTCTGATAAAGTGGCAGATGTGAGAATTGGTGTACCACTGTTTTTTTTAAAAGTATTTTAGATGTAAAACTTTCTTGGTTTTAAATCAAAACCAAATTACTGATACAGAAAAGAACTTTAAATTCTATCATGGGATATCGTTCAGAAATCTGCAATTTTCTTTATTTTTCCAAATTCTACATTTCACACAAAATTATTTTGTCTGTCCAGATCCCAATAAAAGTCATATACACACCAATCTTCATTTCTAGAACCTCTAAGCTTGCAGATGTTAAGAGTAATAGCACTTGAACATACAGAGCTTAGGAAAACCCTAAAAGCCGCATGACATAAGAACCGCTGTCTGTGTGTGACTATTCCTTCTGCCTCCAGGCTGTAAACACTAGGTGGTTAGAAATAGGAAAAAGAGGTAGCTGTAAAATGACTCTTTATATGTCTTATCCACAAAGCCCTGACTGACATTTACATTTTTTTAATGGATCAGCATTCATCAGCACTGAGTTCCCCACCCACGTCACTGCTGGTCTCTTCTGATGTGGCATCTTACTGTGTTGCAGGGCAGGTTCCTTCATATGCTTATTACCCTATAATTAACTCTGCCAGGATATACACAGCAATTTACAGTGTGGTTGTGCAGTTTAAGAAATAAGGTTGTGAATCAGAGAGGTTCTGCACAGGACTATTCCACACACAGTGGACACTAACATCTTATGTTGATGTCCAAGACATCCCATGATGTAACAGCAGAGTGAAAGGTGCCTGTTTAATTCCCATATAATTTACTGCATGTACAATCTCACAAAAGCATGTGCGAAAAGTTTGTTTACCTTTTTGTCACCTTAAAGGGCATTAAAATGCTCTGTTGGTACAAGTGAAATGGTAGTGATGAGATGGTGACAATGTTTAGAATAGCACACTACTACTATAGATTTCTGCAGTATGCAACTTTTGACCTACTACATTTACCACAATGTGCAGTATACCACAATACTAATGTGACAATTGAACCAGAGTTCAAATCAAATGAGATCAATCAAATAAAAGATACATATTGTTTAGTATGCAGCATACAGTATGCTAACATGTCATTCTGAAAATAGTTAACAACAAAGGTTAAAGGTTGAGACAAAATAAATATCTCGGAAAAATAACAAAAATGTGAAATAAGTGAAAATAATAATACCCTAAAATACTGCAAATTTACAAATTACATATTAAAGTCTTCTATACTTGTGTCTATATCACAAATTATGTTTAGAAAAAAAATTATATTAAATTAAAATATATTTTAAAACCTATATATAATCAAATAATGTAATAACATTGCAAAAATCATATCACTATGTTACTGTATACCACCAGTTCTTGCAAAATGATTACTTTCTACAAAAGTATATGGCATTATGCTAATCATAAGAAAATGCTGCAGTAATATGCACACTGTAATATGCACACACTGTAATATGCACAAAGGTCTCAATAAATTAAGACATTTTTTGCTAGCTCTTATTTTATACATCAACTCTGATGTTCAGTCACCAGATGAATAAATATTTCTAAGTTTTGGAAAGAGTGGGGCTCAACAAAATGATAAAGGAAATCCTTTGAATAAACCTCAGGGTAAAAAAGAACTGTAAAAGAAACCCAACTCCTGTAACAATTACACAGAACTAAAGCTACAAATGTCCACATGCCATGCTGCAGCTGAAAACTGCAGAAACGTCTCAAAATGTGAAAGAGCTTTTTGACTCAAAATGATCTAAATGAGCAATACTTGTGAAAACAGAGAATTAGGGTTACTTTAAAAATTCATTTTTGCATGATCTTATGGTTTTATTCTTTAAATTTAAATGGTATAAAATATTGGGCTGTTGTAAACCTATAGCTTGATAAAATATGGATGAACACACAGTTGGGTTATAAATTACCATATGCTGGCTTGTTGTAACCCAGCATTTTGGATTAAAACAACTCAGCATTTTTTAGTTGTTAGACCGTAAAGTTTATTCTTTATAAGCTAAGGTAACTGAAGGTGATGGCAATGTATTGTTTTTGCAAACAACTGCACATTTTACTTGAAATGCTTAAGTTAAGATATATATATTCATGTGCATAACATGCATAATAACCTCTGATGGAGTTTAAATATTCTCTGTGGTGTGCTGACACTGCTTAGCTTTGTGGTAAAATCGTAAAAAGAATACAATCACATAAAAATCACATTAAAACCACAGAAAATTTGTTTTTTCAGATTTATTAAGATTAAGATAAGAATCAGGTTTTGAAACACACCAAGATGTTATGATGTAGATGTAATTATTTTAATATTTGTAAACAAATGCTTTATGTGTAAAGGATGAACCTTTAGTAACACTTTCATACGAAGGTTCGCAGAGAGAAATGTATTACGAGATTGTGCCGCGGTCATTTTGCATTTTACTTCCATATAAATTATGATTTTGTCGTCGTTTCTGCAGTAGTAGTTTTTCATTAGTAAGCTGTGCCAAAACGAAACACTGAGGTAGGTTTATCCTCAACGCTCAGTACGTACACACGCACACACACACACACACACACACACACACACACACTGACGTGTGCTGACGTCAGAGCGCGTCAGCCCGCAGTCAGAAGCGCGCAGTTGTTTTCTTTATTTGTGCCTTTTCCTTATCATCACAATATGGGCGTTTGTGCTCACTGACAGTATGATTCTATGCTTAAGCGGTATTTCAAATGTTAAAACGGTTTGTGTAGCACTTATCGTGAGCTCTGGAAGCGAAGGAAAAAAATCCGAGCTGTAATATTGTTGGAAAGATTCAAGATTGCGACCAAACCGCTTTGGGTCCGAACCGAACCCGCATGTTTCTCCGAATGGCCTCTCACAGCAGCTCCTTTAAATATCCATCTGTCTTTACACGCCGCTTTCGTATTAATTCCCCAACGTCCTGCCTCGACACTATAAAATTGGAGGATGTCCAACCCTGAGAAATGACGCCCCCAAACCCCCCTGAGCAGTGGGAAAACACTGATTGTGAGACAGACAAACACACTCCAACAGTCCGGAGAAGAGCAGCTGCCTGCGCCAGAGTGCGGCGCAGCCGGGGAGGAGACGCGCAAACGCTGCCGCTATCAGTGCCGTTCTTCGGCTCTCTTCGCTTCGTCGCTTCCGTTTTTAAACACTAGACTGTTGGGAGAGGACAGGGCGCGTCTACATCGCTGGACATAGTTACTACGGCGTGCATACGGGGCGCGAAAACCGTACGGCGTTATCTGGCGTTATCGCAGACTTGACGCGCTTTGATGTCATCGGCGTTTGAATCGGATCGTTTCATTTATAGCAGCTGGACTACATTAAACTAGAGCCATATCATATTAAGAGTTACCATTACCCGCTTTCGATCAGACATGGAAGATGGTCCACCTTCAACAAGCTGTTTCCGAAGGTTTACGGACTGTTTTCTTGGCTCAAGTAGGTATACTTATTTTCCTTGCTTACTAGTGACCAAGTCTGCAAATGTATCATTTTTTGTTGTTTATAACTGGTTTGCACTTGATTAACTTTTGGTTTGCAGTATTTTCCAAGTTTGGGTAATAATATTTGAGCAAATCTGCAAGAATGGATTATATGAATAATTTTGTCTATTTACAGTTAAGTTATAATTGTTGACCGTCACCTGTTATTTGTGTTTAGTTTTGGAGTGCAGTAACTGGGTGTGGACGTATATATGGGAGAGGGTCAGTCTTATACTTTGGATTCACTAAGTGTGATACTAAACTTTACTGACACATTGTGTTTTGTGATTTTCACATCCATTTAAAGGGCAGACTAAACACTAGATAGTCAGCCATTGTCTACTGGAATGTTAATTAGCCAGTGTAATTTTCTTTGTATAGTAATGTAATGCAGGACCAAGCCAAGATATGCAGAGACTAAACAATAGAACTGTTTGCAAAGAAAAAAGACCTGGTCATTAATTGAGTCCTTCATTACCTGTAACAGCCACTGGCAGCCTGTGGTAGTAATGTTTGTCCTTTGGGCGATGTTGTTGTTGTACGTCAACATTTACTAATAGTTCCATTACACTGTTGTAACCAGATGTTTTCTTCCCAGAGAGAATGTGCACACACAGCATTTTTATATGTAGGACCTTTGATGTTGGTTTCACATGTGAGAATCAAGTGTTTTCATTGATTAATCACATGTTAGAAATTTAGTTTTTCATTAGGGACAATATTTGTCCTAAGATGATTTTCAGGTTGTGTATGTGTGTCTTTGTGTGTGTGTGTTGGAATATTTATCTTTCCTAAGCATTTATAAACAATCTCATTGTCTTATTCTTTGTTATCAAAGATATCATTATAATCACTTAATTAACATAAACGCTCAATCTAAACAATTAGATTGAGAATTTATGAGCTATAAAATTTGATCTACATCAACTCATATTGTTCATGATGTGTATAATTAGGGCCATAGAATAAAAACAGATAGAAATATAAAACCAGAGTAGTGGGGCATGTTGATTTTTAGGGGTGATTTTGTAATTTCTGATGCCACTTTTGACCTGTACTCTGATCAGTTTCTAAGTCTGATATGTACCTTGCTGGATAAATGTCAGAAAACTGTTTATTTAATTAGCTGTTGCTTTTAACTACGCCCATGAATTAACTATGATATTGCTAATCTTACACATTATTTTAATTTTCGTGTGAATTGTTGCATTTAAAAAAAACGAAAAATATAATGTACACCTTTGTTCTAATCTACAAAGTTGTAAGACAGTGTATCTAAGTGCTAATCTCAATGCTAGTGTACAAACATTACAATGTCATATGTAATTTTTAAATACCTTTAAGAAAACTACCAGTTGTTTTTCTAAATAGTGGTAGGTGGTGTTTCTTTGAAGACTATATCAAACGTGTACATTGAACTCACTATGCTAGACCTACCAATTCACACAAAGTAACTAAAACAATCATCAAATGGCATGTGGCATGTCATGTTTTGTGTAGAGAAAGGGAATCATGTTGGTGTCACTGTGTAAAAACAATTAGAAGTCAGGCATATTCAGGGCAGCAGTGCTGTTTTTCTTTGATCTGATGCCACAATATGATATAAGAATTATATTGTTTATATGGAAGAGACTTTGTCCTGCATTAATTTATCAGTATTTTAAATGTAGAGGAATTATTGTGTTAAACCTCAAATAATTTTTTCCCACAATACACAGCAGCAGCATAAAAAAGTGTGCATGCAGAACAACAGTGACGATGTGGTAAATATCATGACGTTTTTTGTCATGTCCTTTAAATATGATTAGAAGGTTAAAAAATTTTATTGAAGATTTTTTTATTTTCTTAACATTGTTATGATATCTGCACACATGAACTAACATGTGCATAGTGACTTCATTAGTGAGAAAATTTGTCAGTTTCAGCTTAATTAAAGGACAGAATTTCTCACACTGACAGGAAAAGGAGCTATACACAGACTGTTGTGAGAATGAACTTTTTTTACCTTGTTTGTGCTAAATTAAATGTTTGACTATGGAAAATCACTTGCATGGACAGTTAGTTTATCATTTACACTTGCTCTTCAAGATGTGAACTCTACATTAATATATAGTGTTTTTAAAAAAATGTTTGAAAAGTTGTGCAAATTTCATCCAACAGCTTCTGCAAGCTATAGCGATATAACATAATATGACATAACATAATATAATGTGTTCCTGTAGCTCAACTGGTATAGCGTTGCATTAGCAGCACAAAAAGGGGTGGGTTTAATTCCCAGAGAACACACATACTGATTAAATTTATACCTTAAATGCACTTTGAATAAATGCGTCTGCTAATGCATAAATGTATATAATATAATTTAATATAATTTAATTTAATATATAATATGTGAAATGTATAGTTGCTTTTATTTTATACTTTGCATTTAGTATTGTTGTTTTCCCTGTTGTCCAGAACAGACCTATAGCCCAACTTGGGGTCAAACCCAATAGTTAAGAATCACTGCACTTTATTTCTCATTTTATTAGTTTTATGGCTATTTTGTCTTCATTGGACATGACAGTAACAAGCAGAGGAAAGTGGAGAGAAAAGAGAGGGTGTGTGATATGGATATGACGCAGACTCAACCAGCATTAGTACAACTCTCGTAAATTATTGGCAGGGTTTGGTAAGAAAAGGAAAGAATAGGAAATCCCCATGAGTTGGTTAACTAAATATTACCAAGTAAACTCAGCGTAATGCATCTTCCACATCAATATCAGTTAAGAGTTCTGGAATAAGAAGCATTGTCCTATTTCCCATTATTGTTATTGTAATATGCTCTTTGTGGTAGTGGCAGTAGAGCAGTGTAAAGATGTTTTGTGTATTGAAGTGATCTTGCGGGTAGGGCTGGGTATCGAGTTAGATACTTTTTAAGCACCGACCGAATTGTCTCGATACTATCGAGTATCGAAAAAATAATTTTCGTTCTGTACCAAATTTCGATACCCAAGGGTATAATCTTGTCAACGTCAGTGAGCTAGAAAACGTGCAGCATCCTTAACGTGCCCGGATCAAATGCTGGTGATTGGCTTGGTTTATTTGACATTTTGTAATGTTAAGACTATATTTTTCCAAACGGTAAAATTGTTCACTAAGCTTCTGTTCGCGGATATCTGCTCTGGTGTAAATGTTCTGAATGTGCGGGGTCAATTTATTAATCCTTTTTCGGACCTAACGTACGCTGTGTAA
>JAZGTJ010009464.1:0-10417 GCA_036877575.1 Botia almorhae
GGAGAGACGCGTGAGTGACAGAGAGATGAAGAGAGAGCAGGGAAAGGAATGCAGTTGAACGAATTCGCTGCGTGTTTTAAATAGCGTACAAAAGAATAACGAACCGCAATATGTGAAGGTGGTATTTTTTTTGGTCGGTGTTGAATCTGTGGCGGTCGGAATTTAATCTGTGGCGCACCGCCACAGATTCGTCTATGTGTGGGAAACACTGGGTCTTGTGCAATCTCAAAACCAATTGCTATTTCATTTACACTGTAGAAATACTATTTGAAATGTGAAAAACTGATAATAAATAAATAATGTTGACTAGAAAGCCATTTTAAACTAGTTTGCACAATCATAATGGAGAAACTGTAGAATGCTTTTAAAAGAGCAACGTGGAGATAATTCCAAGAGGCTCCAGTTATAACAAGCCTTTACTTTTGCACTGTTGCTTGGCCCACTGAGCCATTAAGAGGCTTCACAGGTTTAAAGACAGTGCTCCAGTGCAAATCAACATTTTTCCAGATCTATAAAGTAGGATTGCGTTGATTTAAACATTTAGGCTAATTTCAAAAGCAGATTTTTATTACTACAATAATTTCCAATATTAAAAATTTACTAATATATGAGTTTTGACCAGTATATCACAATTGTACCTGAAAACTTTTTTACATGTGTAAACTACATGTGTTTGATCTTCACAGCGTTGTCAAATAAAAACACTCGACCCTTATGATCAAACGAAGTGGAAGTGTTTCACTGCAACAGTAAAAATACTACATATCTGTTACACTGCTGGTCTTTTTTAATGGGTTAAACTGCACGTGTTTTGGGTCTTGTACCTTCAGCTGTGAGGCGTAATGGCCCAGTTTGATCTTGAGCAGAAAGCCATCTTCACCCATCTGATGTTCTGCCTTTCTCTGTAACTCCTGGATCAGACTGTCCAACAGACGCTTGGCTTTAAACTCATCCTGCTGGTTCTCTAGGTCTATAGTGTCCCTGCACAATGTAAGCATTGTGTTTTTTTGCAAGTGTTTGATATGCAGATTTCAGCTTCTTACATACGATTAAAAACACTTACCACAGCTGAGCTTCAAGCCACTGAGCAAGATAGTGCCGCACCTCAATGGGGAAATGTTGCCCATACAGAGATTGCATCTGGTGCAGAGCATCGCCCTGCAGCTGCTGCGCCTGAATCCACAACGCCATGTCCAGCTCTAAACTCAGATAGAAAGAGAGTAAGACAGACAGAGAGATCAGAATAGCATACTACCATGACACTGTTTGTGTACTATAGTTTGTATACTGTACACAGTATGTAAATACAAAAGATTGCTGCAACATAGATCAGACCAGAAAAACTTCAGTTGTATGGTATTTTAGTAAAACAGGAGTATGGTAGGATGACTGCAGGTCAGTATTTCAGGTGTATGGTAGAATGTATGTTAGTCTCGCTTCAGTAAAAATATTGTAAAAATACTGGTTAACACAAAATGCCCCATGTAATAAGTATCACCTACATTTATTTAGGATTTTTATGATGACATGATGCCCAAGAGTGCTCTCCGGATATGCGGCTAACTAGATTGAGACAAACGTTCAGCAAACTGAAAGTTTCGGCTAGTTAAAAACTATAGAAACTATAGCTTTAACATATACCACTGACAAAACAAACACTAACCCTAAGTAATTTATTAACTCCATTTAAAATAAAATGACAATATGACACAATGACTGTTTTACAGTATGATATTTGTTATAAATATCTTTATTGGTGATAAATCTGGCGGATCGTCTACGCTCTAGTTAGCTTTAGCGGTTAGCATTAGCAGCTAGCATTAGCGCGTGAAAATTAAAACAAACACAACCGTTTATAACTGACATATACTTACATCGTGCAGTTTCATTACAATTAAAATGTTATACATAAACATTTGAATCCATAAATTACTGGTTAGTACTGGCAGGATCCGTTGATCATGTGCTAAGCTAAAATAATGTTTGAAACATGCCGCGTCAGCTAAAACCACTGAGATAAGAAATGAAAGGTCCTCACAGCATTGACGAGATCTGCAGCTATAAGATGCGATGGTGGGTTCAGATGCGTTTGACGGGGTTTATGCACACATGAGCTCGACTGAACTACAACACACACACGCGCGCGCGCGCGCACACAAACACATTAACTGCAGCACTGACATCTACTGACAACCGCAGGACAGTCCATGAGCGCCCCTGTTCACTAATCATCAAAGATTCTAATAACATAAACAAGTATCTTAGAACGAGTAAGAACTTATTAATTAAATGGCAATTATTGCACAAGTCTATGAACCTGTCACTGTTTGCGTGTCTTCATTATTGTATAATACCGTAATTAAAATATAGTACACGGTTGGAACCTTAATTCACACACGACACAGTAATATACATGTCAGCTGCTGTTATCCGGCTCTCTACATGACAAGCAGCAAGACGAGCAACAGACATTTATCACTGCAATTAATATCCGGAAGTGCTCGTCGAAGCGGTGTATCGGTTTTTCCGGTTTGGCTAGCAAAACAGTGGCGCCGGCACAAGACATCGTCCTTTACTCCATGTACTCCCCCTTATGTCTTTCTTAATCCCTCGTGTCTTTCAAATGTGCAGTGGCCTTTTTTGATCTTCACACGTTGATTTCTTAATAGAAGTCTTGACTTGTGGTACACTTTCTCTGTGGCTGAATTGTGTCTGAAGATCAAAAAAGCCATTGAGGATTTGAATGACACAACAGTGAGTAAATAATCACAAAATTTTTACTTATGGGTGAACTAAGAAATTCAAGAGATAATTGGTCACTGGTAAAACATTTATATAACAAACTATAATGTAAACATGGTAATGTGGTAAAACTATAAAACATTTGCAGAATCACAAATATTTGTTTCAATAAATACATATAAAATGTAAAAAAAGTTTGTGTTGTTCTTTATACAACATGACATGTAAGAGATTGTTCTGTAAAGGATTGTGCTGTCTCAAGTATCCGGAGGTTGGAGCAGTTCTGCTTGTGGCCGGGTTATGAAGATTCTGGTCTGTACTGCAGAGATGATGGAGTCACATTTTACATGTGCATGCAGTCACATACAGATGTGTTTTACTTGTCTAGGAGGTGCAAATGAAGCATGTTTTTACACACATATTTAAAGCATTACGATATAAAGCAGTATTTAGCTGACCTCACAAAATGTATTTTTTGGCCAACATTACCATTCAGACACATCACCATTCACATGAAACAATAGCATGTTTTCTACATAATATCGTAGATGTATAACAATCTGGTCCTGAAAACCTGAATCTACTGTCACTACAGCAGAGCGACAGTAACTAACTCTGTTAGGCTTTTTAGATTTAATACCATACATTTATGTATCTAAAGTTTTCATTGGCTGTATAAATGAAACTCACATTTCTAATTGGCTTCTTTTAGTTAATGCTTGTATTAAAATAACAGAATGAATGTCTGTTTGTAATATAAGTGCACAGATGTCGGTTGTTTTCATACTGACACTGAATTCACATTTACTTGTGGGGTATTTTCCAGAAATCAGAAGACAAGCTTTGTGAACTTTAACTGATGTTAATGTGAAATTAATATAGAAATACAAAATATTCTTCTTCCAGTTTGTTTTATATCTGTAAATTTATCATCTCATCAACATGAAATCAAAATGACCCTGATGATTAAAACACATTTCTGATCGTTTCATGCACGTTGTATTAAAGAGACAGAAAAACATGTTTTTCAGCTGATGGCACCAGGTTCAGTCCCGCCCTACAGCTTTTCTCTTAGCACAGCATTTTCTGATGATTGTAGAAGGTGATGACAATAAGCCTCGACATTTTCAGGACGTTCGGTTTATTCACACCTGATGGGGAGGATACAGACACAAGCAGGACACAGACGATGTGATTCTTCTCTAAACACAGTGTGACTGAGTCTTCTCAGAGAAACGAGCACACACTCACTACATTTCATACCAACTTTACCTCACATCACTGATGTGACATTTTCTTCCCCTACCCTCCCTTGCCTTTGTGAAACTTTGTAAATATTACACAACTTGTTACAATGGATTACAACTTGTATACACACTTTTTGTGACCGATTTCTATAGAGACGCAGTATGAATACATAAAAGCCTTCAATTACAGAATTACATTGTATAAATTCATAGACCCTTAAAAATAGATGTGCAAAAATAAATGAGCTTCGAGAGGGGGAGGGGGGTGGCAAGTAATGTTCGGGGGTGGGTTGAGCGATTTGCAGGGAGGACAGAACAGCTGGAGGTGACACTGTGACGCGCACCAGATGGAGGGACACTACCTCAGCCCAGCGATCACACAAGCCCTACACCAGACATCAGCCTCTGTAAGAAAGACCTGCATTATTTAAAAAAGGAGGATAAGACACAGTACACTGATAAAGACACCTCTAATTACAGATATATGCCACATGGACGCATGCCAGAAAAAACTCAAGGGACTGACAACACAGGAGTAGGCCTGACTGATCTGATGAGCACCACTGAACTTTATTATACTGATAAGTGGGGTGGACGTAAAGTAAAACAGAAATTAATGAGAAAAGATAGTTTAAAAAATCATGCTCACGGTTTAATATGAAAACTTTACAAATGCTTTATAATTTCAAAACAAATCCCTATAAACTGTCCAGCACAGTGTTAAATGTGCAGGCTTGTATAACAACCACATACTTCAGGCTTGTAAAACAAAATACACTGAAAGTGTATTGCTTTAGATTATCACCAAACATTAAAAGCTCAACGCTTCAGTTGAGAGACTATCATGGCTGAGGTAGTTACTGTTTTAAAACACTTTCTGTTGGAGTCTTTAGTATCATCTTTGCTATCCACCATAGGCTTAAATTAAAAATGATTTTAAAAAGATGCCTTGAGGCACTTCCAAAAGCAGAGTTTTCTTGGCAATTATCAGAATATATTTGGAAGAGCAGCATTAACTGTTGTAAACTAGTGCGGTGCCACAATCCTGGTGAATAACACAGTTACACCCTTCAAAGTGAGTATTTACAAAGTGACGGTCCGCTCTGAAGGGCATACTGGTTTGGAGGTGGGCGAGCAGTCTGATTGGTGGAACCGAGTGCATCAAACACACTCTTATTGGGTGGAACAGACTGCAGCATGCTGTCTAAGTCCATGAGGAGGGGTGGAGCTTGTATGGGAACTGGGCCGCTCTGCAGGATGGGCCAGTATGTGTGACCGACAGTTGTGATTAGGTGATTGGTGGTGATGTGTGCACCACTGTAACCGTAGAACGGAAGACTGCCCAGTGGCATGAAAGGGTTTCCATTGAAGCGCATGCTTGGGGGGGCCACCGCATTGGGGGGAGTGTATTTGGCATAAGATGTCGGAAGCTCCCACGGAGGGGTGGTGCCACGTTTGGTGTTTTTGTTTGATGGGGGACAGGAGTCGTTGTATCGGTCTGATGTCGATTCTCTCTCACTCAATCTTTTCCCAACACGCGTCACCCCTCTCCAGTCCTCATCTGACAAATCAGACGCAGGACTGGCCGAACTAGCTGATGAGCTGCAGTTGTACAATGCGTTACAAGAGCGTGATGGAGAGGTAGAACGAGTGTGCAGCACCTCAACACCCCAACTATCTCTCTCTCGTTGCCCCTCTCCAGCAGAACTGGCTGGCCGGAGGCTATGCAGAAGGGAATCAATGGCAAATGTGGAGTCCAGTTTGGGACGACAAGGGTCCTCTAAAGGGGATGGGCTGTGATGGGTGGGAACGGGGACTAAATTATTGCTAGCGGCCACCTGTGAGGACCCCTGAAAGATGTATGGAGCCAGATCTTGAGCAAAGATGGTCTCATCCTGTCGGGACACTGCTGTATTTTGCCTTTTAAGCAATTCCAAAGGAATTCTATTCACTTCCACGGTCCAGAAGTTTCCTTTACCTTGTGGTTTACCAGGATCTTTTAGCACCTATATACAGAAGGGAGACACAAACATAATATTTAAAAAAATGTAATTAAAAAATACTTACAACTCAGAAAATGACATTAAGCCTGGAAGCAAATATATACCTTGACAAAACAGTCATATGACGAGAGATTGTGTCGCACGGAGTCCCTCCAGCCTTTGTAGTTTCCCTTGAAGAAAGGGAAGAGAGCGCTGATCTCCTTTAGAATCTGTTCAGAGAAAAAACTCATTATTATTGACAGGAACCAGGCACATAGATGATACTGCAGAAGTCATTTAAAATTAACAGGACACATCAAATTCATTTAAGAACCAAAGTTCATGTACATGTCAAGGTTCTATGCACTTATTCACTGTTGCCTCTTATTGTAATTGAAGTTGCTTCCTTGTCCTCATTTGTAAGTCGCTTTGGATAAAAGCGTCAGCTAAATGACTAAATGTAAATGTATTCACATTGTTAAAATCTTTTAACATTTTATACTGAATATAACAGATTCCGCTTTTGTTTTGTAATTAGCCGAGACCCTTTTCTGTGCCATTTTAATTAAAAACGGACTTGATCACATTCAGACAACAACAGCTGTTTTCCTTTACAACTGTTGATATATTGCATATGAAAATATGTTTGATACAAGCTACCCATTTTTCGTGTTTCAAAAGTCTAAATGGTTTGCAAAATTATTTTTCTTTTAAAATTATCCATTTCATTTTGAATCTATTAAATCACGACAAATAACGTTTGACTCCATTCACCTGTATTACCTCCATTTTAAGGATTGCAAGATTTTAGAGAAACAGTTGCAAAACGCGTAAGTCTGTGTTTATCCGCAGGAGTCACTCTTTAATTACTCAGCAAACTGTTAAGTCCGCTGATGAATTGTTACGCGTTGCTACATTTCGGAACAATCGCGCAGTAATTGCGGCACAGTGTGATTCCAGGCGCTGTTATCAGCGTGATCACTTTGCGCTTTCACTCTTCACAATACAAACTTCTATTCAGATACCAGACAGATTACCCGCTCCAGCACGTCTGGATGCCCCAAAACTCACCGCAGGCCACTTTACATGTGACCTTTGCTGTAGCGGTGTCTTTATGGGGATTGATACCATAGAAACATGCCGAGGGAATGTTAATGCAGAATCTCTTATATGGAAGCTATTCTAAAGGGATCAAGCAGGAATCATGTAGATACTTCTAGATAACAATATAACTCACTACTGACTACTATCTGAAACTGGAGGTTAATTGTGGCTTTAAAGTTCAGTCAAATCAAATAGTTACTTTCTGTCACTTTTCATCAAGAAAATCGAGCTAAAACAGAAACTCGTCCATTGCTGCTGGGTAGTTTTTATTTAACAAACATGTTAAATAAAAAAATTATTTCCAGCGCATTTGAGTTTACCCAGCAGAACTGTTATTTGATCCCAGCAGAACTGTTATTTGATCCCACTGGTTCCTTTATGAATAATTACGAATAGTTTTCCACACGTCAAGGAAATTTGACGCACGAGAAGTGCACATACCTCTGCTAAAGTGAGTTTCTTTTCCGGAGAGTTCTGGATGACCATGGCAATCATCGCCAGGTAGGAGTACGGAGGTTTAGGATAACGTTGGTAGTTCTTCTTCTTTCCTCCACTTATATTTACATCCTGTAGTTCCCATGCGCTTTGATGCGAGGCTTTGGGTGGATAACACGAGTCCTGCGCCATCACTTTGTCCATAGACTTCGACAACCGGGCACCAAACTCCAGCAGTTGGTTGGTGGAGCCAGTCGGGTTTGGGAGCGAAACCTCTGGGTGCACTCAGATGCGCATTGCTGGATCTGCAGTCAAGGTGATGGTCGAGTTGCGCTTCTGCTCCTGGAGTGATCACGGTTGGTGACGACAAGCCCGACCCCCTCCCAGCTTTGTCATGCTGATGTAAATGGGTGTAGCAGGGGAGGAGGAAGGGATGGTCGCTTCTTAACTTCTCAGACTGCTGGCTCCAGGTCAGCTCTGTTTGAGCAGCAAACAATTCACAGTTTCACGTCAATCCCGCGCGTAAATGGAGAGAAAATGAGGCGCGATGCGCAATCAGTGTGGGGGAGGCGGAGGGGTCGAGAGGGTATCACGACTGTAAATAGATCCACTGATAAAGATCAGAGCTGGAAAACATTAAATGGCTTTTCAATTAAACGTGCGAAATTTATGGATCTCCTTCTATTAAGCAATTATGTGCATACAGAATACAACCATGAACGTTTAAATATCCAGTTAATTTGAAAAATATTAAATAAAGATCACGTTAAAAGAATGCCTTTAGGCATTAAGATAAAAATCCATTAATAAATCAAAATGAATTATCAAATAGCTACATATAGCATTACACACTACCTGCCGTAACTCTTATTGTCACATATATAGCCTAATAACGTTAAAATAATCTACAATTTCAAAAGTATGATTACTTTTGCATCTCTGAAATCTAATTTATGTAATTGTTTTTAGAATTATTGTAAATAAAGCACATACACTAAAAGTGGGTTTAAGTGCAGTTGTAAGAAATTTACACCAAACCCATTGAATCACTTTTTGATGTAAATTAATACAGCCAGGGTGAGTGAGTTGAATTTGAAAGTTGAATTAATGTACAAGTGGTGACTAAAAACACACAAATCCCCACATCTAACAAACAAATCGTTAATATCGGTCGATAATGCAGATGCAGCTAACAGCTATCTTATGGTGTCGTGTCTTTTGTTGTTTGAACATAAGTGTATATAATAGATAATAATCCAGAAACGTTATCAACTTATCGGGTCCTAAACTGCAAGAAGAAACTGAGTAAGTAGCGTTAGACACAGAAAACGGAGCGCTGCGAGGCTGCCCCCACCCTCACCCGTTCACACGCCGTCTGGAGAATATTGTCTATTAATGTCTATCACTATTTTGCGCGTGTACACTGCATGTAAAAACATGCGAAAAGTTACTTAAAAATTCTAAGTCAAGAATATTTTTTTCTTCACGTTTTTTATATGCCTATTGTCAAGTTTTTAATAAGGATATTATAAGCTCAATTTATGATTTGAAAAAATCATAAGTCGCTTTGTAGCCTAATAATTTCTAATTATAAAACAATATTAGTAAATGTAGTACTTGTTATAAACGATTAAACCTATAAATCATTATTATAATCTCTCCGTTTTTTAACCAAAATGTAAAATTTTCTTCTCCATCTTTACGTCATGGTTTACTGGGAGACTGTTGACATTTAACCTGGTTTTGTAAATTGTTAATATTGATCTTAATGTAATGATCTAACTACAGTTTCTCCCATTCTCTTTAATTAGGCAACGTTCGGATATTTTATAGTATTATTAAATTTATTATTTTAATCCCTCACACTCCGGCCGTTTCATAAAACGCTGCTTTCCTTCCAAGTGTCATCTCCACGTAAGCTGGAACATCATATGTTGTATGTAAAGTATAATGTAAAGTATTTTGCATTTTTTTCCGTTTTCTGCGTTTTCATTTTCATTGCATGTAGAAGTACTTTGAAAGAACGCAACATCGTATATTAATATTAATGATATTAATAAAACTGAACGGAATGAAATCAAAGGAAACTGGAAGGCATGTGGAAGGTGTGGTGATTATAGAAAGGAATGGCTTTGAGGGATTTTGTTAAAGATAACGTTACCATCTCAGCAAGACAGAGAAAACAAGTTGGATTAGAACGAATCTCTTCCGTCCCAAGGGTTAAAAACACAATAGAGGGATGAAAACTAAATAAATCACCCTGAGAACCTGATAATCTTCTCACGAACATACCGAGAACGGTTGTAGAAAATTAATCAGCTACTTTATTTACTAGCTGCCATTCATACTCCGCCATTTTAAAGATCTTCAGAATATCATTCTTCATTTTTAAAGGTCTTAACTGTAAGAGTTGCTACCAGTGTTAAGCATGATGCGCAAACACACGCGTCTTACCTGATATAATGAAACCGTAGCGAGCTCGTCATTCCCGGCTGCTGCTGGTTCGAGCTCTAATCAAACTAACGCTCAACGCTGATTGGACAATGTGATTTATTCCTGAACCCTATCAAACTTCACCCTAGATCCGACTGCTTATTCCTTTGTTTGTTTAATTCAGTCTCCCAGCAGATTATGTTTTCATCTTATAGTGTGTCTGAAGTAACAGGTGCAGGGCCACAAAGCACATTAAGCAAGAAAAAGTAAAGATTTCAGCATAAAAACTGCTGTCCTTTTACCCCAAAAGTGTGTTCTCCGTTATAAAAACGAATCTAAAATCTTGCAGCATTAGATTCCTCTTACATTTATAAACACCTAACTGTCATATTGAAAACATATTGTTCAACTTAGGGCCAGAGTTATGTATGAGTATGTATGTATCAGTGTGACACAGGTCTTGTTCATAGGCTA
>JAZGTJ010009465.1:0-19353 GCA_036877575.1 Botia almorhae
GCTGCTGCTGCTAATGCCTCGCTGGGTCGGGGGCAAATCCACGGGGACGGCCCTTAGCTCGAGTGCATCAGAGAGGACAGGCCGGGCTCATTTCTCAAACCTGGAATAAGGAGAGACAGGCAAACAGATCAGAACATGTTATATTTCCAAAAACACGGTGCAATCTGAAAATATTCATTTTGTCTTTAACACCACGTCAGCATCAATAACTATTTTCATGGCAAACTCAGAGTATTACAAATTTTAAACATTATACCCATTAAAAATCTATAAAATCTATTTACATTACAAAATTCAAAATTGATTAAAAAAAAGTAAAAAAAAAAAAATTTCCATTATAGTGTTTTACGGTTATGATTGGCATACATAATCATACAAGCTAGCCTACCCATACTTTTAATTTAATTGCCATAGACAAAAAAAGTAAATACGCTGCATTTTGTATTATTGTAAAAAAACCCGAGCTCTTCATCATGATCTTTATATTTAAAAGAATTATTGTATGTTCTTACACATCACTTAACTCCGAACCAGTTTTTACAAATCAGATTTCATTTACATGGAACAACTGTAGCTTATTATAAGAATTTCCTCTGTTTCTGCTGGTGGCTCAGAGCAAACATATTTTAATGTGGCTGGATCTTTACACAGGCTTAAAAATTAAGATGCATCGAGAATCGTTTTGGAACGGCACTGTGACTCCCTAAATCAAATCAAATCGAAACCTGTACTGTGATCTTGTGATCTGCACTATATCACAACAGAAAAACATCAGCCGAGATTCGTTATTTTAAAACACACACTGTGAATTCACGGTTCACAATGAGCATATTCTGAACTGGTCCAAAATCACTAGCAAATCCCAAAACCAGGAGATAATCTGCAGATGCGTGTGAGGTAGTTTGATAATCTGCAGATGCGTGTGAGGTAGTTTGATAATCTGCAGATGCGTGTGAGGTAGTTTGCTAATCTGCAGATGCGTGTGAGGTAGTTTGATAATCTGCAGATGCGTGCACGTGTTTGACGTGTTCTAAACTTCATGCAGTGCAACCAACTCACAAATAATAAATGCAGCATTACTGTACAGCAGCAGAGGTGCAATGAAACCCAACTGTCCCAGAATGACACCTATGCAAATGTTTTCCAAAAGGACAAACCAATGGGGTTTCAGCAATGCTTTGCTTGTTTTGAGAAACATTAATCTATGAAGGTCCACACAACACAACTATTGTAGAGTTTTGACACAGGGGCGATCACATGACACAGGGTGCTTAGTGTAAGAAGGATTATCCACGGACAACCTACACAATTCTTGCTTCACAGATAAGACCGTCTGTAAGTGTGTGTGTGTGTCCAGTGTGGCAAGCTGGCGCATAAACACAGACACCCTGAGACTCATAAACGAACACCATCAACGTCAACAAATCGCCCATCTCAGTTCTCAAGAGAAGCCATGTTAGGTGCAACAGCTGTTGGCTAAAAACTGCATTGACGCCTAAAGAATCGCTTGCTATTTAGACTATAAAAAGCGCGCATGGCCCGGTTATGTCACACGGAACACTTGTGCAGTACAAAGGTTTCTGATGTGATTGCCGCATTTTGTCCCCTGCGGTTAAAAGGAAGCATTCAATGCGATTACAATAGATTTCTCGGGCCCTTGATGGAGACTATAAATAGTCGCAATAATCGAAAGGTCAAGACGAAAAGGTGGCAAACCAAACCGACTGCTGCTCCATGCCAAGATCACAAAATTTCCGGAAACTTCTGTCGTTTACTCGCATTGTTCCACAAAATATAAAGTCATAGGGCTTTCAAATGACCTAAAGGGGTGTAATGAACAACAGAATTGTAACAACTATTCTGTACTTTTAATGAACCTATTAAAGCTGCAATCTGAATCTCTCTCCTCTCTACTGCCATCTCCGTTTCAAACATAAAACTGCAGGTTTCGTTACGTACGTTAAATTCAAATGAAGCCAAACCCGACATCTTAAATTATAAATCATTATTTTAAACTTACCGCAGCTAATCAAGGTAAGGAGACCGGTTTGATCACTGATCTTGTATGTGCTTGCTCAGTAACTTATTTTTAACCAATAAAGTTACAGATTGCAGCTTTAAGTAAAAAATTCTTGTTCTTAAAATGAGGAACATAAAGTGTTGCGCTTCTCTTTTCACATATAAACATCAGACTGTGCTTTGGTCATTCTTGCACTGGAAAGGTCACAGCTGGAACGGATTATCCGAGAGGAATGTGCCTCTGACGAACACCACTGGTGAATCACAGCTCACAGCATTTGTGCATATTGGACTTGAAGTAGGTCAGGGACCTGACAGCATCCCAGGCATTCCGAACCTGTGGGCAGACCTAAAATATCAGGCGAATGCACAGATAAACCAAATATGAAGGCCTCAGTTTTGCGTAAACTCCGTCACCTGCCGCAAACAGACTGTGTGCGCAGAGTAAACACATACCACAATAAAAATACTAACACGGCTTCATTCTGTGGACATATATCAAACCTTTTTTCAGCAAACACTGAGTATAAGCAAACTGACAATAAAACCTGTTCGTATGGGTGCCACAGTCAACTTAAACCCGTTGAATTGTCTGTCGTTTCTGTTACAGTCTTAGAGCGTCTCGCCGCAGTCACTATGGAATTCGTTGTGGGACGACGTGTCGTGAAATGCAGACGGTTGACTACCGTTCGATGTCAACGAAAACCTGCGAGAATGAGACATGCTGTAAATGCAATTCTCTTTTACTGCTTCAGATGCGAGTGGAACAAGAGCTTTTTATAATCGCATTCGGAAAGCTCCAAAAAAATCGTCTTGTTGGCAAGTGTGTACGGTGTTTATAAACGCGCTGCTGCCTACCAAGACAGCTTTCCCAGGACAATATCTTCTCATTCACTACGGAGCACAAAGCGACCCACACGCACTGAGTCAGTAACTCACACCATCAGCCAAAATCTTTTTAAAGCATGTCACAAAAACAGAATGACTAAAGCATAACAAAAAGGAGATGATAATATTTAATAGCATTTGAATTAGCATACAGCATTGGATTAAAAACAGAAAAGGTAACTGCTTTTTGTCAAGTGCTTTTGCTGTAATATAGCAGATTATAATGCAGATTACCTGAGAGCAGGAAAATCTGATGGATTTAAACTGGTTTCTGATCAAGGTGTTTTTAAATTATTTTCACATTATGTTTCTCGATCTTACTGTATTTCATAGTTAAAAATCTCAGCCTGGAAATGCTGACATCACTATTAACCATTTAATGCTTAAAACCAAGAATCTGATCTTTTTTTACTCAATCCTCCATCTTAACGTGCCACGGAGTGTATCGGGGGTTAAATTGTGAGATGCGGGGATTGTGTTTGGGTTTTCGAAATGAAGGATGACTGTATCTCAGCGGTGACATCACGATCAACACATCACAGATGAATTTGCATGTGAAAATACTGTGGGACGCACAAACATTCCATTAGAGACGCGATCGGAACACGAGAACACGCACGTTCGTTCTGTACCCCGAACAAAGCTGTTTACAAACCTCTTCCCCAAAGAGAATGTGTGCCCGAGACATTTTACCTGTTAGATGTCACATATCCCGTCCAAAAGATCCAGTCAATCAACAGAAAGCCGTCATTCCACATATCATTCCCAAACATCATTTCATTTCCAGCACCCAACCGCATTGTACTGTTATTTTACCCCCTGCTGTAAATGACACGGAATGAAAATGTCATCAAGCGCTGCCGGTCGAATCATCTACGAAACGAGAACGGAGAAAAGCGTCTTTTTTTAATCTCACTTGCAACCTTTTTCCTCTGCTGGTTCCTCTGTATCCACCTCTTGTGGGGCTATAAAGCTCTGTTGCCATGGAAATGCAAAAGGCTGTAATGGGATTGGCTGAGGTTGGCGTGATGAAAGCGGCCCAAGGACGGCCCACTGACTGCTGTGCTCGTGATCGACCCCGCCCCCTTCTGTTTGCGTTTGCTCAACCAGACTGACGGATAGCTTTTAGATTCAGTCTAAGAGGAGAGGAGCTAAATCTCGGCGGCTCAATACGAACACAGCTCTGTCAGCCAACAGCGCAACACCTCATGAGAAAAACAGAGCTGTAACAGGTGCTAAAAATCACAGTGACATCGCCACAGTCACATAAGTGTGGACACACACACCAATTATTATTAGTGGCGCTGCTAAGAAAAGTATCACGAATATCATCGCTCATAATTTAATAATTAATAATTTAATAAACCTCTTAAGTATTAAACGTCAGCGTGTAACTCCATGAATCATCTGTGGTACAGGCATGAATGATGAAGCTGGATGAAAAGAGGCGAGTTTCTGCGTCTGTCTAAGATCAGACTGTAATTTTCGTCCGGCAGACGAAATAAAAGCAACCCAACACCGTGCCAATGATGTTCTCATGGGCAACACCACATACATTCTCTCAAGATAATGCACAAATATTTCAGGGCTCAACAAATGCATGCAAATGAACTTCATAATTAAAATACCATGATGCAGTTTTACTAGTATATTGTTTTATATTTTTTCATTTATGGTAAAATACAAGCTGATCGAAACAGTAGCAATCTGTCTGGGATGCATGACAGAACACTGTGTTCCAGTCTTGAAGTAAACGACCACACTGCTTTACTTTACAATGACAAAGTAAACTGCCACTTGCAAATATACAGCGTGGCAGTTTTAACACGACTCGTTCCATTATTAATCCGTAAAAATGACAGCGTATTTGCGTTAGCCGGTACCAGCATTTACCTCAGCTATTTTAGCCAGTCTGTTCTGGTTTTAACAACATGAAGGCTGTTTGCTTAGCAATGGAAAAGTTTATGTAACATCTAACAACATTTCATCTCTATTAAAACTATCGTTGATTAATATTCGCTTGCTGTGGCGATGCGGCACTTCCCAGAATCCCATCGACCTCGGAGATTAATTCACTTAAACAGTGCTAATGTGAGGTCGGCCCGCGTGACATTTCATATGGCGCTCCCTTAAGCTCTGAAGGGACACTAAGAGCTCGTTATTGATTTCTGTTGGCTCAAAGTCCTCTGTGATTGGCCGTTTCTAAGCGGTGTACAATTACAACAGCGAATCAAGTCAGTTCGTCAGCACAGCAGTTCCAGACATCAGATTCCGTACAGAATGCACACACCAGGAAAAATAAACTGACCTGACAAGACAACAGCAAATGATGACTTGGCCCAAGATCCAATTTCATCTGACACACAACAATGGAAAAATCTGGTCGTATATGCGAATTGTATTTAAACAAGAGCATCGTTACTTCATGAATTAAATAATCACTTGAAAAGCTATTTGCACTTCAAGCTGCAATTTGATTTGAACAAAAAACTGTTTTTATAGATATATTTATAACAATTTACTTTATCCTATTTAAATTGAGCAGTTGGGTCTGATTTCCTGAGGACTGTGGCTTAATTTGCCTTCAATATACGTTAAGTACTTAAAGTACCCTGCAATTTTAAGATTTAAACAAAAGTGACCATAGAGAGGTGAACGTTACGGATTGCAGATTAAAATGATAATATCTTAAAGGCTGTATGCCATTATTTGTTAATAGTTCTATTAATATTGAACTTTTTAAATAAAGCAGTCTGTTCTACAGCATATTAGCTGTGATATCAAAATTCATATTTAGAACCGTTTGGGATAACAGCAGACAAAAACTTCTTCAACAGACCCAAACCACAAAAGCGTAACGTGTGTAAAAAATTCAAAAACAGGAAGTATATTGGGGACTTTGGGTTGGTTTGACATTTTACATCCTTCTAGGTGGCGAGCCGCTACTAGACCAGCTGCAGTCACCGAACGTCACTAATGCGTTCGTTGAGTAAAGATCCGTCTGTTGAGTAAAGACAAATTGTTGCATTTAATTGCTCTCAAGTCCTGTGGCGTTGCGCAGCTGACAGAACGCAGACGCAGGACTCGTACCTGACCTGCGTTGCCCACGTCACAACACAGCTGCAACACAAGACTGCTGAATATTAAAAAACAAAGCCTGATTTTTTTGTGCAACGTTAGGACGTCACACTCGACAGTCACGCAGGGCTTGCGTCTGCTTCAGGCCTGCGGTGGAACTGAATAGATTAATGCAACACTGCCAAAAAGAGATTAGAAAAGTCATCTAAATATTACATCTCCTGGCTATTGTTTTATACTGGAGATGACGGAGGGTTATTTGTTATATTGTGTTCCTCTAGCTAAACTGGTAGAGCATTGCGTTGGCAGAGCAAAGGTCCTGGGTTCGATTCCCAGGAAAGACACACGCTGGTAAAACCACGTATGCCTTGACTTTATATATTTGGATAAATATATTTGTCGAATGTAATGTATTTGCATAAAAGTAATGTATTTGCATCGGCATCACTGACGTAAGAATAAAACGATAATCTTGAGGATGTCAAAGGCTTTAAAATCTGTTCTTTAAAATAATACAAATACTGGTATTTTCTAACTCAAGCATAACTACAAAGAACAAACCACTAACCTGGAGTATTAAGCTTCTGTGCACGCTCAGTACGCAACCACCCACAACACCCAAATAACCACAAAGCTACGTGCACAAAAAACTGATAGCAACACTTTTGTGATGGGGTGCAGTCAAATATCGCACACACTTCCTTCAAAATCATTTAAACATCTAGTTTCATGTAAAAAACAAATTCTAAACCAAACCCAAACTGGTAACGCTGGAGAATAATGCAATAATGCTTTTAAGAAGTTGTTTTTTAGTTTTTGGCATATTGGCTGTTTGTAAATCCTTATAATGCACATATTAATATCTTATTCTGCATGTGCATATGGTACATCCCTTAATCTAACTCCGCTACCCACATTAAACACCACGACAACTACCTTACTAAGCATTAACAAGCAGTAAATTAGGCGTTTACTGTGGCAAAATTTGTACTTAATAGTAAATTTGTGTTCCCAAACTAAAGTGTTACCCACAAACCATTCAGATTTTAAAATCCTCTTTTCATCTTTTTACAGGTACTACAACACTGAACTTATGGGAAAACGTGCATCGCTATCAAGAACCGGAACGCAGATAATCCATTCTGAACCGTTTTCCATTCCAGTGATGGAAACACACACGCGACGTTCTTCATTTCCTACAAAGCTTTTTAAAACCGCCATAAAACTCCTATCGGAATACATGAGGTCTCCTCGCTCTCTGGCTCCAGATAAATTAGGAGGCAAATAAGTCCAGGAGAGACGCGAATAAATGGAGGAAGAGGGGAAAAACAAACACACACTTGATGTGAAGGGCGGCTGATGAGAAGCGGCAGTTTATTTATAGAACAGTCCAGCTGATAGTGACTCCACCGTGTCTTCAAATGATTGTAATAAATCACTCACCTCTCGGGGATCTGAGCTCAGATAATCGCTCCCCTCACACAGAGCTTCCACGCCCAGCTATTAAAAAGCCTTTATAGGGGCCGGTTGTGGGAAAATGGAAGCTATTGAGGAAACGGCTTGGTTTTGGATTTGGAGATGGTGTTGGCTGCACGCATTATGGAGCTCTGGGTATAACACATGAGTTTCATAGGGTGGATACCTGATGCGACTGCTGATGTGCTGCTAGGTAATGGAGAGGAACAAATAACGCGGCCACGCAGGAAAACGCAGCATGCGAAAGCACCAGAACATATGAATGCGATCAAACGTAGAAGACAACTCAAGTCAAGTCGCAGCTGGGGATAAATATACTAGTGAGAACATGCAAATGCGTTTTGGCATGCTCACACGTCGCATTTTTAACCTAAAGCACAAAGCCATGTTTATCAACACACGATCTCGGCCCTCACGCAGCAATAGTTCATCGTTGTTTTGTGCTGCAAATACCTGCTGAACAGTGAAATGCAAATCAAAACCTCACGATAAAATGCAAATCGCTGCACGTGTGCCGGAAACAACCTCTGACAGAATGACAAAAGGGCCTATGGAGCACGCAGGAAGTTGCACGCACAGTGGTGAGCAAATTCCACTGACCATGATGCCCTACAGGAAGTTCTCCGGGGAACCGTGCGGAACCACGGAAGACAAGCAGAACCACCCGAGCTACCAACACCAATGCAGCTATTCCGGGAAGCAGAACTGAAAGCACCAGCAAGGTTCCTGGTTATATTAAACACCATAAATGCAGCAGTGAACACCAAATGAAATACAGCAGTTGTGATACAAAAAATAGTTTATTGAGGAGTACAACTTGTGCCAGCATTGACTTTAATGTGAAATTAGCATTACGCGAGGCCTGAGAAACCAATACTGCTGACTGAATATTGCATAAGGTGTTTGATACTGAATATTATACAGTGAGGTGGTAAAACACAAACCTCAGAATGAACAAAATGCATTTAATGGTTTAGGATGACTAACATCTGCTATAATGCTGTATGCTTAAAGATGGCAATTGTGGATAACGATATGGTGAAAACATAAATCCACATTTTAATAATAAAATCAACAATATTAATAATGTTTGATTAGGCAAGAAACAAGGCCGACACGTTTTAGTCTTCTGAAATTCCACATGCCTGGATGTGGATTTCTGTTTTCACCATATGTAGTTTTGCAACGGCACCCTTTCCCAAGCGCTCTTGCGTGTAATCTCCTTTATCCAACTTAACACCCTCACGTGAGAGTCGTGAGGAAACGGCGGATTATGAGACTAATCTAACGTCTTTAACAAACCTCATGGCCAAATGAAAGGCACGTTTAAATCTTTGCAATATCATAATTATTCCACACGCTGCTCATTTTTATATTCCCAGCAGAAACGCTTTAAATACATCGCGAATTCTGAACATGGCTCCGTCTCATCGCTCATCTACATATTTTCACAGTCCAACACAGTCTAAGCTCAATGTAGGCGTCGCCATTAATCAAAGGCCCAGTGGGCGTGGCTTCTGAACGCCACACGTGGCCCAATACCATTAGTGTTTGAACGGGCTCCAAATGCAAAGACCGAAAAATATACAGTCGCTATCCGCAGCATTAAACGACACGCTGCTATGACACAAGCCCCTGTACTGCCACCCCCGCCTCTCCTTCCACCCCAAACCCATTTATTACCAAGATTAAGCATCTATTAAGACCAACTGGCCATTTCCTGATTGCTTTCATTAATAATGCTGTCCTGCTTGGTGAAAAGCTCCTGCCCACACACAAGCCAAAAACCTGCGATACTGATGTCGCTGTACTGATGCTGAAACAGGTAAGTACTAACTAACAGAGACGTCTTATAAGTGTATTGGCTTTCACAGTCTATTACTGTAAGAGGGACACACAAACACCATTAAAATTTCAAAAGATCTGACGGGTGGCTTTGTCACAAGTAACATGGTTGCAATAACATTTGGGGACGGTCCAATGCAACTTTTTCACAACAGGAGGCAGACGGCGACAATATTACGTTTTGTGAGGCGACGTTATGACTTTATGCACGGCACTGACAGAAAATGTAGAACGAAGACGGTTCTCCTCTCGTCGACTGCAGAAATCAACTGTTCCAGATCTGCCGCGCTGTGCTGCCTAATAAGCAGATGAGGGGATAATTGGAGACGGTACATGCTTTTTGCAACTTTTTGTTATAGTTATATAAAATGGCACCCGAGCGTATACCCACACAGTTCTTGTGCCCACACCAACACACTTCCTGCTACAGTAAACTTATAACCAAACACAATGGGTATATTTGGAAGCGAAGGTGGAACGCTCGCCAAGAAACTCCAGCAGGAAATAGAACCGAAGCGCTCGGGACAGCTTAGTGATTGGATGACTCTTCACGTTAACCTCAAGACTTGAGTAGATCCAGAGCAAGCTTCACTAAACATGATACAAATGACACGCACTTCATTTATTAATGGTCTCACCTGAGAGATATACAGTGTCGGGGGTCGAGAGTCTCAGTTACGCTCGCTACTCGCTCGAGGGAAAACGGTTATGCTGTACGCCAATGACTGTGAACAATATCAGAAGATTTCTGATGTTAGTGGCTCATTCCTGTTTCAGTTTTTTATTAATATAAAAAAATAACATTTACTAGAAACAGGTATTGTTTATGAAAGGATTAAAGAAAGGAAATAAAATTACTGTATTAACAATTTACCATAATGTTAAAGCTGCAATCCCTAACTTTTGCTTCTCTACCGCCATCTCTGTTTGAAACATAAAATTGCACGTTACTTTCCATACTTTCCTGTATGCACATTGTCAACTGACATTTTCTTTAAATTATAAATCATTATTGTACCGACGTACCGATGTCATCTGTCATGTACTTGCTCAGTAACTCATTTTTGTTCATGTTTAACCCCAAAATGTTACGGACTGCAGCATTAACATTACTTTGTCAAAAAAATATATCAATAAATAATTTTGAAATGTGTCATTTCTCGATTTCGCAGCTTAACATAATCGCCCAATATACTAGGACATTTTGAGGAACAATGAAACCTCAGTAAGATCTCAGTATTAACACAACAGACCTCACACTTCCAGGCGCATATGAACACGCATATGTTCTGTGACAGCTTTTCTGGCCACTGGCTCACTCGCTCGCCTTGTTTGGAGGGAATGGATTTCAGTTTACTATGTGGCTATAAATAACAAGGTGCAACTGTGTAGTGTCACCCCGTCATTTTGCTTCCCTCTCTGCGGTGTGTCACTGGCTCGATGCTGAAACTGTTGGGGTCATATCAGCATGCTGTCACGAGGCCCGAGTCTTCTTCTGCAAGGGCTCTGGCCATTAGCAGCCGTTCGTCGGCCAGGGCGGGTGGGGCGAGTGAAAACCAATCAATACTGTGACTCATTCCTTCGACGACGGCTGCTTCATAACAGGATTGATTAGCGAACAAACCTAATCATTTTGGCCGGATAATTAGATACAGGGAAGGATTTTTCCCCTCCCTCGCTGTGTGCTCGCAAAGAACATCACAAAGTATGCAGCCTCGCTGCCTAAAATGTAGGTTGCTAAGGAAAAGGAGTGTCCTCCACAGGCGGGGGAAAAGAGGCTCTGGTGCGGAATGGAAGCTAAAATGAACGATTCCGCGACAAGATAATTGTGACCCTGCGATTGAGACATGAAGAACGTCCCAATTATCCCGACAAAACCGGAATTATAATGGGCTAATGCGGGATTGTGTTGCGTGTGTTTATTAATCAACACACCATCAAAGACAGATTAAACAACACCAGATATTGAGGAGGTAACCAAATACCACTGAGGGTGGGTGGTTTGGGAGGTAATAGCTAGATTGATGGATGGACAGACAGACAGACAGACAGACAGAAAGATAGATTGTTTCACATGTCAAACTGCTCTGTGTTTTTGTGTAATAAAAAGCTTTTTAATCTTAAACCATGTAAATAATCTCTGACTGTTTATTAACTTTGGATATCCACTAGTCCAGAATAACAAACTCAACCCCAAAAGATCTCTAACAATTATTACATGGATATGCGCTCCAAATACCATAATACAGTGTCAGCCATGTGTGCCATACGCAGGACCAACCTATTAAAACAACCACGTATGCAAAAATGTGCAAATTATTTAAATTAAAAAATGAAAAGGTTCCCACAGATTTTGACTAATACATTTCCGTGACTTTACTGGCGACTGGTGATTATTGGATATAATTGTACAGAGGTTGTACTTACAAGAATAATTTCTATGTAATAAAAGATTTTACAGCCCAGCATAACTGGAAAAATGCATATTTAATATAACATTTCCATGAATTTTGCAGGCTTTAAAATCATAATTTATAACTTCATATTTTCAGCTTTTCTATGACTGTGCGTAGCACAAGTTATGCCATTTATAGCTGTTCATCTGTCTTTTGGATCAACTTACTGGGAGTCGTGTCACCTAGAAGTTCACTAATCTTCAACCAGATAGGTTATCTCTCTGACAGCTGATTAACTTTTTGATAGACCAACAGGACATGAGTCACCAAGACAGGGTCACAAACCCAAGACACCAAAAGATTTCTTCTCAAGAGAAATAAAAGACGAATATTACATCTTAAATGAATGACACTGTGTTACGACAGGTGCTGGAGTTCAGCGACAATATCAAACTATGATAAGTGATTTTGACTCCACAGTGATAACGCTCATTAACTATTCATGCTACCGAGAAGATTGGCCAATTTATGAATCTCATCTAATCTCCAAAACTGTAACAGCCTGAAGATAAGCAATAATAATAATAATAATAACAACAACAATAACAGCATCTAAATAATACGACACCGCCCCTTTCCTCCACCACTGAATAAAGCCTTTAAAAACAACAACAAGCAAATCGGATGCATTGATCACATTAATAACTAGTTTAAATAAACCAACCTGTTTGAAAATCAGCGTTTAAGCGGTTTAACGATGCATTTCGCACAGGCCGCGACTAGTTACCTCACAGGTGACCGTTGAAAATGTGCAACATTTAAAAATCCAAATTGGGAACATTTGGCGGGTGTTTTTGTCCTCACCTCAGCTCGAATCGGCTCTTATCAGCAGCGCGGGGCGTCCACCGGCGTCCGCCGTCTTCAGTCCACGCACATCCCCGGCTTGGCTCGAGGTGTCTCCCGGTCGATGCAACGCAATTTCCCCCCCGCCGTATGTTAGCAAGCCGCGGGCTATCGGTGCAGTTTCAGCCGACTAAATAAAACAGGAAAGGGTAGGCCGACACTTTGATCCGCGCATTTGCGCGAACGCCATTAAAAACAAAGTCGTCCGTTTTTAAAACGCAACGTACTGACTGTAAAAACACGCACACGTCAAAGAGGAAGCGACCGAACTGGTTTAACCACACTGCTGCTCGGCTGTCATCCAGATGGGGGCTCGCTGTTCGTGCATTGTTATTTTCGGCATGTACACGCAGCGGGTCTTCCTGTAGCGTTATTTCCACTGCTGCCGATGGTGTTGATCCTTATAGCATGATAGCACGTAGAAACCCGTACAGGTATGCTGATCCGTGCCTTTGCTAATGTCCCGTGGGCTCTGCGGATTTATTTAAAGCGTGACCTCTTTCGCAAAACCTTCACCCAGCTATTCTGTGCGTGCGCGTCCTTTCCTCCTTTCTATCTTTACAGAAAGTGCGCGCAGCATCATTTCTCGTCCGATATTATTGGATGGTAAACTTGCCTCTCCCCTTCCTTTGGGGGGGTATTTTTCCGTTGCTTCCAGCGTCCCCTGGTGGTAACATGCCGTGATGCAACAAATCAACGGGAAGACCACCGTGACACACTGTAACAATATAAGTGCGCGGTGGTAAATGTTGTCAAAGTTCAGAAAGCACAATAAACTGCATAGCAACACCTTAAGCGACCCTTGTCACATGCACCCAACCCTTAAGTTAACTACTTGACCTGACGTTAACTGAATATTATGAGAGAAAATATTCAGCAGAAGTTCCCAGGCTGCTTTTCTCGTACGTTATAAAGTGGAGGCTGACAACAGCTGTCAAAAACAACCGCACACAACGCTATATGTGCTGTATTTCACGCCTTTTGAAACTGTGTATTTGTGAGAAAGCGTCCCCGAAAATGAGATTTGTGTTATTAATGACTAAAATCATTCCAGGTTCGTGTTATTTCTTCCATGGAACACAAAACACAGCTCACGACACAGCTACACAATATGTTTATAGTGTTTATAGTGGCCGCAGATAACGCTTCAAAAAGCACCATAAAAATAGTCCATCTGGGTGCTTTATGTAAAATCTTGTGAAACCACTTAAATAGCTTTTTCATACGGAAAAACTGAAATGCAGGTTATAGAGCTAAACGTGGTAAATCAAGATTCACATTTCTGTTTTTGTGTTCTATGAAAGTACCAGCATACAGGTTTTGCCAGACACCATGGGTGTGTCAGAATTAATAATGACAGAATTAATATTTCTTGATGAACAAGTTGCAGGCGACCGAGTCGCCTTAACTGGTAATATTTACTTGGAACCTAGTTAATCACTTTGTACAAATACATCTGATATAGTTTGAAACAACCTGATAAACACATTAAACTGTCGATCACTGTTCAGTAGGCGTTTTTAATTGTGAAACATTTACTGTAACAGTAAATAAATTACAGGGGACAAAATGAACTGCTGACAGCTAAAAATGGAAAAGCAGAGAAAAGGGTACGTCTGCATGCATCAAAGCAAGCAGTGCATCCTGCATGTTGCATTTTGAAAATGTCAGAGGTCTGCCTTTTAAAATTGTGTGTAAACTGCTGGTTTGTGTTTGTCTTCTGTGCATGAGATTGTTTTGAAGGCCATTCAACTCGTTCTGTCGTCAAACACGTACTGTTATGTTCTGCTGGCATATGCCACAAGCAGTGTCGATACTATTACTAATAAACAAGCCACGCACATTGAAAACAAAGATAAAACCTGATACATGAGCACAGTGTAAAGCAAACGAGTGCCATGTTAATCAGGAAAGTAAGAGTGGAACAGACATGTGCATTTAAACTGCCGAAGCTTTGCCCTGCGAGACATTTTTGCCATTCGTTTAGATTAGCAGCAAAAATGAACATAAAAATCTATACATCATTCATCTGAACAACTCGAGCATATTTCCATATTTCCATGACATTAAAAAAGTAAAACGCTTTTACAAATCTGAGTATTATTAAAATATACTTTGTACTATGTTCATCGTGTAATAAAGCATACAAAATATAGCCTACAGTAACAAAAGTAGAAATATTTACTGAACATGTACATCAGAGTCTGTACAGTGGAACGTCTATAATATTCATAATAATAATAATAATTCATATGGTTTCGGGATACAGAAAGCCACCAAAAATGGGATCCGTTTTTTTAACGACAGTCCACAGTGGCTAAATGTTGGCAGACGAGCGCAAGATGTTGAATCGTTTCAGAGTCATGCGGATGAACCCGAGATCACGGTTCACTTTTTCAAGACGGTTTTCCAATGACACCTGGAATTCAAACAGAAATGGGAATATCAGCATCGAACCGAAACATTGCGGTAATTCCGAAATTAATATTGACATCATGTGACTCCGATACGGATCTGAATGAACAGCAGTTCGTGTTCTCACCTCATCTAATCTGCTTTGTAAGGTGACCCGGGATCCGGCTCCTGGAATCCGGCTCAGTGCTGCTTCGATCTGAGGAAACAAATGAAGGAAAACGTCACGGCACTCGACAGAATTGCTGAGGCCAGTGCTGATGCTTAAACAACAGGCTTTTGAATGAGCACTTCTCAGCGTGAAGAGAAAAAGGGAAGTCTGTTCTTAAAATAGAGATGATTAACAGGCGGCCTATGTAAGCCTGTGCAGTGCTGAGGGCACGGCGGAATCCAGCGCTGGCATCGATTCTGTGCTTACTGTGTTAAACTGCAGCACAGACGGTGAGGCAGTCACATGCTAACAGCGCAATTCCTCAACGGACAAAATAACTATTAATACAGCACAAATATGATCGCACAGTAATATCTTCAATGATGAATTATTCTTCCATAAATTTTGGTGATTCATGATATGAAATAAAAATGACGAATAATTCGTTATTTTGGGTGGGAGTTGCTATGTGGTTGCTAAGATGTCTGGGTGGTTGTTAAGTGGCTTAGTTTAACTTGTTCCCTAATATGCCTCAGAGCCCTCTTTCACCCGTTTAATGTCTAGTTAGTCTAGTTGTTTAGAAGCCGTTTCATTCTAACAAACTCAGTTAAAATGTAATTTTCCATGAAACAGTTTATAAGTGCTATTTTTCCTGGTATTATATTTTAAGAAGCAATAAAGTTAATCTACAACCACATGCATTTATAATTATTTTCTAAATGTATTTTTTAAATGTGTACATATTTCGCAACATTTATCACAGAAAGATCTATTTTTAAAAACAGGAAATATCCCACAATCACCTGCTGCTTTTCCTGTGTGAGCTCATCAAAGAGACGTTCTGCATCAGCCAATGACTGAATGCGAGGCTGACAGGAGAGGGGCGCGTCATCGCTGCTGTCTTGTGTCTGCAGTGAACTAACTGCAGCTTCCTCTTCCTGCCAGCTGTGTCCGCCCTTGTGCTCATCAGACTCACTGCTATCTGTAGAATCACACTGAGGCTTCACTGAGGAGGAAATTCATAACAGATACACATTTCCTGAAGGAAATACCAAATACCAGTCCTACAAGACTGTGAAACAACAGAGTTTTAGGTAAAAGGATAGTATTTTGATCCAAATATAGACTGGTAGTAATATAAAATATAGAAGGATCAACTGAAAAGACCAATCACAGACCATTGACAGACAGATTGACAGACAGACAGACAGATAGGGTAACATTCTCTACAAGTTCTCTCAAAATTACAGAAAAACATTCATGAAGTAACGTTAGAATGTTTATAAAAGTTATATATCATATTTATCAAAAACATTATTCTTAAGTTGTTGGTGGAACATTATAATCATGTTACAGAATGACATTTTGAATAACATTCTTATAACCAAGCAATAACATTAATACAACGGATAAAAATGGATGGATGTTATAAAAATGGATGGATGGATGGATGTTTTGAACATTCCTAGAGCATTGCATTTTTGTTTGGAAACGTTAGAGTAACATTCTAACAACCTGTTCCCTGGGACGTTACCTTCTGGTCTCTCGGATGACATAAACTGTAACCTCTTCCTGGGGCTCGGCTGCGACGGTTGAGACGAACTGACGCCATTGCGATCACAAACAAAATCAAACCTTCAAAACAATTTAGAACGAGGGTGTGAATGACAACATCTGAATCATCTAAGGGAACGTTGATTAAACGTCTCCGAAACGTTACCTGCTCTGCAGGTGTTCTTGAGAGGGAAGGGGGCGACCCAAGGCGGTGGAGAAGTTCTCTGTTGGGCAGCGTTTAGGGCTGGACTTGGCTGACAAAGGCGCAAGTAAGGTGTCTCTCTTTGCTAACATAAAACAACAATCAGAGGGACTGTGTAAGCGAGTCATTCGGCAGGTTTACACAGACGAGCGATTAAAAACCAGGACACATCCTGTGTGAAAGGATCCAGGATCAGGAAGGTCACTCACTGGGTGTGGAGACAGAAAGAGCTCGCTGGGCTCTGGGGGGGAGAGAGGAGGATCTGTGGCCGTCTGGAGAGAGACTCCTCTGGGCTCGTAACACAGCTCCACTCCTGTCCTGTACTGCCTCCCTGACAGATGTTTCCACAAAAGCCACTGTAGGTCTCCTTCTGGCCAGCCCTGCAGCCAATCACAAATCATGATGACTATAAACGAGTCCCTATAGATTAGTTAAAAAACAGACAGTGTCAAGCAGTTACAACGATTTTTGTGACGCACTGGAGGAACTGCAGCCGGTCTTGGACAAAGCTTTACCCTCGGTGGCTTTGGTGTCCTCCATCTGGATCAGAGCCTTCATCATGGGTGTCAGAGGAACATCTCTCTTCTTCTGCTCATCAGGGTGAACCTGTGTCTGCTCTCTCTCTGGAGGAGACAGCCGTCTGGGGACAGAGGTGAGTGTGAGTTAAACTTTAAATACAGTACTGTATCGCAGAAATTAGAACGGCACAATATATCGAAATGATCAGAATATCGCATTATTTTGCCTGTTAGCACATCCATTTTTTTCAATATTGTGCAGCAGAAATGAACTGTGTGAACATTGTATGATGTAAAAGATATTCATCTATAATCGCATTATTATGCGTGTGGCAGTGATGAAATATGAACGGTACCCTCTGGCTGTTTGGTCTGGAGACCCTCCAGATGTCTGTTCACCTCTGAGACCAGCCGCGTTTCTCAGGCTGCAGTCGACATCTCGCGGCCTTTTGCTCGGTGAAAGCAGCAGATCGGGGTGATGGAACAAACTGAAACAACAGGGAAAAGATGTTGAAGTGCTGAGGAGAAAGAAGCAGGACAGCTGTGGGTGAAGTTTTGTACCCTGCTCCAGACGGCTGAGAGTGACTGTGAAGAGACTGACGTGTTTTAGTCAGACTCTCATGCTGCAACTGTCGGACTTGAGATTCCAGCTTCGAGATAATCCTACAAAACAATGCAGACAAAAGAGAAACTTAAATATTCCGAGTGGCATTCCGGTCAGTATTCCGATTGGTATTCCAATCAGCATCAAGAAACGAAAAGCCAACACTTTATTTTACTGTGTTTATATTATGTGTAAATATAGCATTTGTACATTATCCCTCACTTACTGAAAAGATTGATCAAAAAAATGTTATTAAAATAAAACAACATTTTTAATAACGTGTTTAAAGATTATTTTTAAATTAACTACCTTTTTAGATCACATATTTGTTCGTTGGCATCAAAGAGCTTATTTTCAGTGGAGACCAATTTGTCCTGTTAAAAAAAAGCAATGACATCATTTGTCTTTTCGTACGTATCATTTCAAACAGACTCTAGATTCTAGATTTCCAGCAGTCACCTTCGTTCCCTCATGCTCTCTTCTCAAAGTGTCATACTCGTGTAGCAGCTGCAGAAAACAAAAAACACGCATCATCACACGATAACAGAAGAGAGTGACAGAAGCTTCAGAGATGATGTGACAGGCAGCTCACATCCTGCAGCATCTTGTGTTCCTTCATCATACACGCCTCCTTCTCGTCCACCTGCTTACAGGCCTTCTGGACAGCTTCTTCCAGCTGACGCAGGCGGTTCTTCAGTCGGCTGACTGTGGCGTCTTTCTCCTGGCTGCTGTGTTTGGTTTCCTCTAACCTCTGCTGCAGGGCCTGGACTGTAGCGCTGGCCGCGTCGTATCGTTCTGGCCACTCTGCCTATAAAGACAAACAAATACAAACTCTGTCATCACAAATCTTTGCAATCAGAAACCTTTTTGTTTGTTTGTCAGAAATCGGTAAACTTTTGTAGCTTTTTATTTTTCCTTGAAGTGCAAAAGTTTGACTAAATTTGTATCTCATGATTTAATGTGGAGTCGGTTTCAACGCGTAAAATTAGTTTTGCAGGCAAACACATATTCTCAAAGTATTTTTTTTACTAAACTAACATCTTTAAATGAAACGATTTGACCAGAATGACCAGAGTGTGTGTGCAGCTGTAATCTAAACAAATATACAGTCAATTATAAAAACATATACATTGTACAATACTACAATGTTAATGTGCTTAGCCACCATAAACAATCTTTTTCTTTTTTCTTTTTGTTGTTGCTTCTTTGAAATATAAAATTCTGTTTTCCACAATATGTCCCCTTCTATATAATGAATATAATTTTGCTGACTACAAGCGCAACTTCCACGGGTCTCTTAACCATCT
>JAZGTJ010009466.1:0-19351 GCA_036877575.1 Botia almorhae
CCGATGCATAGCAACACCCAGGAAACCACCCACAATACTTCTACAGAAAATGCAAATCTAGCCTTTAATTTATGAAAACCACATACATCTGCATATTTTCACATTTGTGCAAGATGTTTTTAAGATGTGTGCGAGATGGTTTCTGTGGGTGTGTGTGTGCATTCAAACCATTTAGGCTTTATGTTTTAAAGTAATCCACTTATTCACCGCCAGCTGAAATGCGCGGTTCGGTTTCTGTGGGAAGTCTTTCTGTTATGTGTGTTTGGCCTCAGGCACATCATCACCAGGAGTCATGTCACTGTCTCCTGCAGTCAAGAACAGACAAATGCATGTGGAGGGTAAACGTCGTTCAGTTAACGTTTTTCCCCCCTAATAATAACACAAAAAGTGTTCTATTTCTAAATGATTGGTAAATACATTTGTGTTTTCAGGCTGACCCGGTACAGATGAGCATGTAAAGAAGAGAAGGTCAATGTTCTACCAGTTTAACAGTTTTACAAACTGAAAACTAGTTACAGAGGTTCAATCCATATTGTACCTAAACAACAGCCTCCTGATGTGACAGCAGAACAGATTAGTGAGGCAAAAAATAAATAATAATTAAAAAAGACGGAAAGTGAAATCTTTATATGAAGTCTAATTTATCATTTGTTATGATTTGCCATCATGCTAAATAGGTGTCGTCTATTAGTGCTATAACCTACTTTAACCTACTTGGTTGAAGTACCAACAACACACCCTGGTGGTGGGATTGGTTATGACTACAGAACTCCAAACACTACTTAACTTGACACTAATTAACACTACTTAAAAAATAACCATATTGTGCGTTCTACTTCCTTATTAGTAGCAGATAAACATGATAATATTATATCAAAGATATCATATCAAAGATATGGACACGACTTACACCCACTAAATTTAGGATGTCGAACTTTCTCCCTGAACTACATTTTAAAATACTGTTGTTATATTCTGCACGTGGATGACTGAGAGAATTTTAAATTACATACGAAATACCAAACATGTCGTAACCAATGAAACCAGCATAGGTTAATGAGGAATATTTGATGTCAAAAGTCAAAACAGTTGTAAGCGAAGCCAGCAACGTGCAACACGAGATAATTAGAGAGAAAAAGACGTCTCCATTTTTTACATCTCTCTTCCTGCCCTTTGCGTGTAATTAAGCCCTGGATCTGGCACGAAAGGTCATGAATGAGACCTGACTGGAGAGTTTCCGCACCTGTCACGCACCTCACAGCCAACCAGAATCCAAACATGCTGCACGTTTACCAACCAATTGATGCCCTTTATATGACTTCATGTATGATTTATTCTCTACATATGACTGCACCCATGATCTTCCAGCCATGAGGAATAGGATGTTCCTCATCTAAATGCTGGAGAACGTTTCCTCAGCGGAAAGACAGGACACGGGGAGAGGTTGAGAAATTAAAGATTCATGAAGCTCCACACATCCCACCGGAAGATGATCAGCACGCTTCCATACTCTCCACCAAATTCGTACAGCACTGCTGCATCCAAACCATACGCCAAGCATATGCAGACCTTGTTCATGCACCCTACAGAATCACAGACCAACTGAAAAAGGGAGCTGCTGCACATTAGCCAGACAGCGATTACCCATAAGCCAATGGGGCTTTTGTTTTCCAGAGCACTTTTGAGGATAGCACACCTGTTTTTTCTAGCAGCTAAACACTAATTGCTTGTTTGCTACTGCTTGGACGTTCTTTCCCTGAAGTCTGCGTGCAACAAAATGTAACAAATATGAAAACAATGCACTAAAAGACAGAGTCTTCTCAGAGCTAATGAAGTCAGGCGCTTAAATTATTCAGTTCTCTGTAATGTAAATGGTTGAACACATAAGGATAGAAGTGGTAATTTAGTCAACGTCTCTCAGTAGTATAAATATGCACAGCACACAAATTAGACGAATAAACTCTAAATAAAAAGCAGCTTGCAGGCTAAGATGGTTTCCCAGCCTGCTAAGCTTGGTCAGGTTTTGGGAGCTAAGTTAGGTTGAGAGATCATCTAAACCAGCTGAATCCAGCTTTGTCAGGCTAAGAGACCAGCTAAACCTGTTAAACCCAGCTTTTGCAAGCTTAGACCATCTGAATCAAGCTTTGTCAGGTTGAGAGATTAGCTAAACCTGTTAAACCCAGCTTTTGCAAGCCAAGACCATCTTAATGCAGCTTTGTCAGGCTGAGACCTGCAGGCTGAGACAGCAGCTAGACCAGGCTAAATGACCAGAAAATCATCTTGTTTTAAAGCAGTTTTTATTCAACATGGTTGTTTTAGGGGCCTAAAATAAAAAGAATTTAATATGTAGAGAACTAGAGAGGTGAATGTTTTTGTAATGAGACAGAAGTTTCAGGACATGAGAACAGACAGGAAGTGTCTATGATGTAATGTCTCAGAAGGAATCCAATCTGGGGGTAAAGTACGGGCAAAGCAACAGATTAGAATGGAAATCCATAATCACAATTGACAGCAGACAAATTCAATGCGCCGAACAAAATAAAGGCATGATTGCTGCAGCTGGAGAAGAGAAATAAAGAAGAAAAGAAGCATCAACACACGCGCGCGAGGAGAGACAGACACAGACCCACACGCTCACAGACAATGAATTTATTCCCACTGCACTGTCCACAATGATGCAAACACACTGTGTGTTGTTATCTCTGTTCACAAGAAACACACGCAATGAAAACCACTAACACAGACCGCAACAAACACATTGAAACCCTCAATGCACAAATGTACAAACTTAAACGACAACATCCTTTTAATTAAAGAAACATATAACAGAAACGAAAACACAGAAAGACAAAAACAGACAAAACCTTGTAGCATCCCTTTTCTTAATACATCAGAACATCCTGCTGGAAGCCATATTTAAATTTCTAAAAAATTGTGTTTTTTGGAACGAATGGATATTGGATATAGTAGCTTCAAGAAACACTCCAGCTCATTATTTAAAAGGCAGGAAACTTAATACACATAAGGAAGGCTGGCTTGAGCATCGTGACTAGCAACCACGAGCTTACGACCAGAAGACTTGATATCAGCAATTACCTCGTGCCAAACTGAAGTGGCTTCAGCCAAAATCGTAATCTATTCAGATCATGTTCCAGGTCCAGGCATCAAGGACCGCATCCCATCAACTGACTTCACAAGAAGACTAGAATTCTGTGAGGAGTGCAAGACATACTTTACACTTCACTGGGAGCGTTTATGAAAACTCTCGTTAACCTCTTCTCTCTCATCTTCTGTCTCTCTCTGTGGGTGAAGTGTAGGGGCCTTTGGGCCCCTAGAGTCCTTGTTCTGTTTAATTGATAATGGAATATCTTTGTGCATCTGGACAAATTGGTCAACATCTGGATATCTGCCGTGTTTTTGTATGTTTTGTTGCAGACATTCGAATCCTTCTGCACGGGGACATCTGGACACTTCTGTTCGTAATGAGTTCTGGTGTTGTTGGCCAACACTGTTTGTATCCGTTTCATATGTTAACAAACTGAAACAAGCCAAATTTCAGCAGTGTTGCTTTTGTTGGTGACAGTCCATCTGCTAAATCAGTTTCTCTGTAGCTCTTTCGCTAGAACCAACGCAATGCTAACTAACTAGCTTGTAGGATAGCTGCTGTACGCAGGCCCAGATAGAACATTTTACTTATTTTCTGTGTTCAATTTAGGAACAAATCTGTGACATCTGTGGATTTAAACATGGTACATTGTGTCAAATAGACCTGATCGTTCTGTCCTAATACTGAAAACTGAAAGCATCATCTACATCAGCCAAAATGTTTAATCAAACATGAAAAGGGCACGAAATTGTTGGAGCGCAGAATCTGTGTGGGCCTGGCTACAAGTAATGCATTTATGGAGTTACACACAGCAGATAATAACTGCATTTGTCAATTGTTTATTTATTCACAGCGTGAATTCCTTGTCAATGACAGATCACAGATTATACGTTTGCATAAATATGATTCTTTACGATCACGTTCCATGTTGATATTCATGGATTCACAAACTTCTCACAAACTGAGAGGGCCAATCATTTTGAGAAGAGACAGAATGGTCAGTCTGATATATTCAGTTATGACAACCCACAAGCTGGCAAACAGGTGATGCATGTATATATTCAGTGCTGACGAGCGAAATAAAGCATAGCTCTATTTTTGACATCTATATAAACACGATGTGAGATTTTTCACAGTCCCTGGAGTGAAAGGAATGGACCTTGAGACAGCCGATGCTCAGCTACAGCGAAGGAGATTTGACATCAACAATGTCTTTTCGACAGGCACTGCAATGCACATTTTAATTTACATCGCGCGTCGGAGTTTTTGTGTTTGCCATTTCCACAATTCCTCAGCCATTTCAAAAATATGCCCCGGATGACCCGATGACATCATGGGCGTATGACAGGGCCTGAGATAAAGGTTTCATTTCCTATTAGAGTGGCATTTACACATCAGCCCACTGAGAGGCTGGGGTCGTCTAATAACCTGGCCGCACCACACAATGGGGCTTCACAAAGATGGATCAGAACCGCTTTGACAAAACCAGAACAGCAGTTGCTGAATGCTCATTTATTTACAGCTGTGTACGAGGGACCAGCATGCGCATACAGTTAAAGGTCCTCACACAAAACTTCTGCTGGATTCACTGCAGGTGTGTGCGCATGTAATTTTGTTCTTACTCATTCTGAAGTGGATGAAACTGGATTTTTCGAAATGTGTGTGTTTGTGCCTGCAGCTAATAATTAGCATAATACACACCCAGAAATTCTTCATCTTCAAATCTTCCAAGGATTTTCCACACAACCTCTCCTGAAAAGCTATTTATCTCTCTCTCTCTCAAACTAATTCTTGCGCTCTCAAAATATGAGAGCACACACAGCAACACCTGCGAGTGAGGTCAAATGTGTCATTATTAAAACCTCTACAACACAATAAGCACCTTAAGACCCAAGCCACACGAGATCATGTTTAAGAACTCTCAAAAGCACACACTCCTATAAAGACCACATTTTAATGTGGAGTGTATCCCAGTTTACACTATAAAATGTAGTACCAAATGTAGTCTTCTATTCAGTTTGAAAAATTGGTTATGCTTACAGATAAAACATAGGGAAAAAAAGAACAAAAATCAATTATATGTAAAAAGTTCACATAGAATAGAATAGAACAATAGAATAGAATAGAACATATGGAATAGTATAGAACATTAGAATAGCATAGAACAATAGAATAGCATAGAACAATAGAATAGCATAGAACAATAGAAAAGAACATATGGAAGCGCATAGAACAATAGAATAGAATAGAATAGAACATATGGAATAGAATAGAACAATAGAATAGAATAGAACATATGGAATAGAATAGAACATGGAACAGAAATCTATTGTATTGGTTTACAGGCATCTCAGATCTCACACCATGCGAGAGATGCACATCATTTGTCAGCAACGTTCTTTCACTGATTCACACCATTTTCCATCTCTCGCCCGTTCCGTGCTCCTCCGTTAATGTAGCAGTCTGCCAGTGGTGATGTGGGACTCACAGTCAAGTGTTTGCCTGCTGTACAGCTCTGAGCTGATGCTAAGCACTAAAATCCAGAGGATTTGGCGCGTGATATACGCCTTCCGTGCCAATCCTGTCCGTTACGTTGCAGACCTCTGAACTCCTCCAGGTGACGGAACCCAGCAGAGGGTAATTAACCACAAATCCAGTTCAGATGCGTTTTACTGGACTCTTCTGCTTATGACACTAATAGTTAAGACTTATAGAAATAATTGAGACTAATAGAACTCTTTTAACTAGACCTTCTTCCAAAGGGGTGGGGCCTAAAATAAAGATAATACAAGCATGGTACTGTTAAAGTACATCTGGCATTTTTATTCAAATTCATTTTTAATTTGCACTGCTTTTAGAACATATGGGGTGTGTTTACCCCATCAGTATGTTTTGCCCAAAGCTCTTCACCCTTCAACCCAGCTACACATGTGAATTTGGATGGGAGGATGCTATCCCAGATAAAGAAAATCTGACATTTCAATCATACGAGATAAACAAAGATAAAGGAGAGGATTTTCTCTATAGATTTAACAGTAAGATACAGAGAGCCCATCAACCTTCTGCAGAGCCAGAGCACTGCAGAAACCCTAAAGGAAAACAATCTCCATCAGCCTAGAGAAAAACGAAGGGATTCTCATTTTTGAATGGCATCGATTACCTTCCCAGCAACAGGGACTGGTATGTATAACGGAATCCATACTGGAAAACACCATCATCTGTGGGAGAATCCAGTCTATTTCCAAACTAATGCTGGAGATGATTACTGTGGGGACACTGTTGAGGTTCAGCACAGATTTACTGGGACTGAATGAATACAATGATTGCAAACCAACAGATTGAATTTTCAACCCTTCCTTAGACTCACTACGGCAACTTTTTCCAATTTTGATTCTCAACTGAAGGAATTTTGAAGGCCATAAATAAAGCTCGGTGTGGTTTTGGCAAAAAAAACTGTAGGCCACAGTTTTACTACAGTTTACACCGAAAACACCATGGTTACTATAGTTAAACCATGGCAACCACAAATGACTGGTTATCCCATGGTATTTGTAGTATAAATGGGAATCAATGCACCAAATCAAACACGGTTACTACACTTTACTTTACTGTACACTGTACACTTTACTTTACTGTACATGGTTAATTTTCATAAGGGCACATCTCTGTTTTAACTGGGTGTAAAATTAATTGGTCAGAATATTTTCCACCGACTACATCCAGGACCTTCAGCATGGTGAGGGCTGGTTCAGTGGCCTGAAAAAGAGATGTCAGAGCGTATATCGCGTGGGTAAGCCATGCACACTCGATTGTGTTCGTCCCCCACACACTCTAAACACATCATTTTGTTGGCTATTCAGCGATTCCTAAAGCGGGGGAGGAGGGGCGGGGGGATCTGGAGCCAAACGGCCGTTTATCATACTGAAAGTAGGACAAATGTAAAACAGAACAAAACTCAATCCTAGATCCCTCTTTCTGCTTAAACAAATACCATTAACACGCACACACTCGTCGCGGTTCAGAGCTGCTTAAAATGATACGGGATTATTGTAGCATTTTAGACGCACTGCAGTCAGGTAACAAGTAGGTAATCTAAAGCTCTAGTTGATTTTCTGTATTAGGGAGACACTCTTTTTGCATACACTATTATGTAATATCCTGCAGCTGCTCGAGCTGGCGCACAGAGGCAGAAACCTCTCGATTTACTGATTCGGGTGAGGACAGATCGGACATTAAAACAGCAGGAGGTCTGACAGCTGGGGCGAGCGCCGCCCCTCACATCTAAAATCAGGAGAGCTGCCAGACAAGCAACAGCTTCCCAAAATCCAATTCAACGGCAAACATTCCGAATAAAGGTCAAAAGGTCATGCTAAAACACCACACTCGTGATAGCGTGCTTGCTGCAGAGCACACGGATGGAAACCCATTCATGTTTGTTTGCTGTCGTGTAGCATGTCAGTCATCAATGTGATAAAACGGAAAATCCATGAAGCATTTGGATGGATTCTTTATTCATTGCCTCAAACACAAAATCACATCCACAACCGGTACAGTGACAGGTCACGATCAATACTGCAGGAACGCAGCGTAAACCTGCTGACAATCAGAGCGAGCTGCTGTCTCAGCATTTCTCCACAGATAAACCGGATGCAAAGAAAGTTTAAAGGTCATTTTAGATGTGCGTTTCGTTCCGATGTTCCACCACCGTGGAGCATAAATAGATCCACACACTCTCCACAGCCTTTGAACTTCAGAAGGAGAGAGAGGTGAAAATAAGAGATACAGTATGAGAGACTGCAGGTGAGAGTAGATCTTCTTCAGCACCTTCCCTCATCCTGTGAGGTCTAAATGTGCCCCAGAAGGAAGGTGGAGAAACGGAGCAGGAAATCTATGACTTCACTGACTCTCTCCACAGCTGCATCAGAATTTCTGAAGATACAGAAATGACATTTCTGAAGTTGCAGGTCAAAAGTTGAAGAGAATGATTCCTTTTCCAGAATGATTCTCTTTGTCATGTCCAACCCGTGGTCACTGTAAACATTCATTGTATAAGAAAGTCCTATGTGAGGATTCTTTAGAAGCCCCTTTTTGTATTTCACTGCAAAATAGTAGCAGATGGGTTTGGGAACAAAGTGGAAACAAAACACGGTGAGCAAATAATGACAGAATTTATTTTTGGGTGAACTATTTTCGCTTGCCTCTGTTGTTTGAAATTGCTGTCCTCTCCTAACCTTCCTGCTTCGTCATCTCGGTGATTGTTGCTGTGTGTTCTTTGCGGAATAAACGTGTATCAATCACATGTGTGTTTACGGCCTCCTTTAAAGCTGAGCTTATCTGACTGGATGCATCACATTTCGTCTGTATGTTATGTATTAACATTGCTATCACAGTAATGACCATATTTATTTCAAACTACTTCAATTACTGAGCCGTCAGGCCTCTCTCTCTCTCTCTCTCTCTCTCTCTCTCTTAGCAGTGTGTGTGTGTGTGTGTTCTTTTCAAAAAATCATTAATGAAGTGTCAGTTGTTCAGAGATCCACAGATAATGAGGTTCTCTCTCTGAGAGCAGTGATTATAACAATCTTTCTGCAGACTAGGTTAAGATGTCATGGTCATCTTACATGATGTTATTACATGTATATGCATGTGTGTTTTCATAGAACCTGCAGCCTGGTAGCCTGTTGATGCATTTATCAGTGTCTGTGAGTGTGTGTTGGGGGCTGGGCCTGTAGGAGCTTATTGTTTTGTGATGTAGTATATCATTCTGTGCTTTATTAAGTTAAAATGCAGCGACGTCCCATAGAGATTGGGAACAGCTCCAACTACGTCTAATCAATGTCACGCCATCCCCAAGACTTAAAGTATGTAGTCAATATGCTTTCATAATGACCAGCCTTGCTGCTACTGAATCCAGAACCATAGTGTTAATATAGCCCACTGGGCTGCTGATATAGATTTACCACAAAATCCAATTAATACAGAATCTCTAACAGCTGAAAACGTGCATTCATGGCATTATTTGGTTATTAACGCAAGAAGTTCCTAATGGCTCCCTACAGAAATCAAAGTGTTTAGAAAAGACATGATTACAAACCCTTTTTCCCCAATCAATATTGGTCATAATTGTTCAATTATTGTCTTTGGAAATTCTCCATAAGAGCTACGGCATTAAAACTCACTTTTCGGTGTTAATGCAAAAATACATTTTGATATATTTGTATTTTATTTTGTGCATTATGTGATTTGGTTTTCTAATAGTTTTTGGAATAATATTTTCTTATGATACATAAACTGCTACATTACAGAGCCAGTAAAAGGAATGAGACAAAGCCACTCTACCTGCACACATCACAGATTATGTACAGTACATTAAACACTGCTTGTCTAACTAGTGCCAACCCACTGCACCAAATCAGGTGCCTTATTGTAATGCTCCCAGCTGACAAGGAGTACAGTCAGCCTCTTAACAGCAACTGTGGCTGAAAAACAGCTGCTCTTCAGCAGCTCCCAAACATGCCAGTTTAATGTGAGATGTGATCTGCCTCAACAGCTCAGAGAAAAATCAAAGAGAGGAATCTGGAGTACAATGAGCTCCTTAACATAACAATTGTTTCTTCTAAACAGAACTAAGATTAACTCTATAATAAACTGCGACTTCTCATTCTCCTGAGAAAAAAGGCTAGTAATTTCATATGTGTTTAGAATTTACAGTCTCAGCAAGATCTCAAACTGCGCTCCAAACTCATTTTCATTTTAATATGACCTTGTTTGAAATTGTTCAAAAATTAAATATCGCTATCACGATATTAATTTGCTTTTGTATTGACACGTTTTTATTTCACCTAGGAACTTTGGGATACTACAGTAATTGCATAACCGCATAACCTGAACTGTGATAGAGCCATCATATGTTCTTCTGAGTATTTCAAAAGATATGCAATAAAAAAAATCAATATATCTTTTTTATTATAAATATCCAAAACCAACCTTAAACCAAAACAAACTAAGCAAAACTGTGTAAGATAATACGAACTGTTCTCAGGCATGTCTTGAATTACTTTTCTGACCCCACTGGCTACAAAATGTTGTCTGATATAGCGTTTAAAACAAACACACAAAATATAATCATACAATAATATAATAATACCAATAAACACGATAAAGTTGCCTTTGAGAATACAACTCAAAAACAGGTATAAATCTCTGAGTAGCTCTGATTTTATATCTTATACTGTAGAATCAGTGTTAAGAGATGGCCGCTTTCATCAACAGTACAGGTGTGAGTGAATAATTACGCTTCAAAGTGTCTAAAGCATAATTATGAGTTTGTTCAGTATTCCTGAAGGGGTGCACAATTAAACCTCCAAACAAAACAACTCAGAGGAGGAAATCGATATGAAGCGACAGCAGATCGCGACACGATTGTGCAGATTTTTAGCCTTTAGGCCACTTAATGATTGAGGGATGAGTTATAGGAGTCAATGGGGTGTGTGTGTAGGGGGGGTGTTCTCTTACCCACTGGGTCAGGAATAGCTGCCCCCGGGCTGGGCAAGGCCTGCTGGGTAATTACAAGGAAAAGGTCAAACAATGAGCTAATGGGCGTCACAGGGTGCTAATAGGGCAGCAAACATTAACACACATACACACACACACACAATGTAACTATGAACATATACACACAACTCATATTCCATTACATGTCTGTGTAATGCAGCGAGATTAATTATGATTCTGAATCAGGCTGGTTAATAAATCTAAGAGATGCACAGGAACATGCAGCACATCCCCGCAGGCCATGCACAAAACCCACAGTGAGCTGTCAATAAACCTGCCTACAAATACAAGCACACACAGACACACATACATCCTGAGTGTCAATAACCCTGCATAGTTTATAGAGATCAGCTTGTGCTGCTTGTGTGCATGTCAATTTTTAGGAGCTGATCAGCCCGGCCGCACGAATAGAGAGCGAGCGAGGGCGAGAGAGAGAGAGAGAGAGAGAGAGAGAGAGAGGGAGGGAAACAAAACCACTTTTAAAATCCTGAAACAGTCGACAGGTTTGATTAGGGGCCATTTAAACAAATTCAGTGGTGTTCACAAGGTCTAAAAATACATATTTTTATTTCACACAGTTTCTGAATTATGATCAATTATAAACACTATTGTAGGAAGACGTGACCAGGAGCTTTGAAAGTATGAACACATCGAAACTATCAAACACACACATGCACACACACACTATTTCTGGCATGAAGAATCATCATACATTGCGTGTAACAGTAAGATTAATTAGAAGAAAATGTTTTTGGTCTGTGTGTTTATGCGTGTGTAAATAAAGCTTTTTTTTATTGTAAAAATGCTGAAAGTTTTCTGTTAGGCTTGGGGTTAATGTGTGTGTTAGGGTTAGATTGTACTGTTGTAGTTGTGAATAAAAACAATAGAAGTCTTTAGAATGTCCCTATTAAGATAGATAAGTAAACGTGTGTGTGTGTGTGTGTGTGTGTGCGCGCGTTTTCTTTCCTGGTGCTCCATCTCTAGTGTAAAAACAGTTAGCATGCTAATCATTCTTTGACAAATTTATTTTGATGACAAATGAGAATTGAACACTCAGGCTCCTTAAAGCAAGAGTGTACACGCTTCCCTGACAGTTAAAAACACTACAACATTATACACATCCAAAAATTATTCATTTTACATGAATTACTTTCTGCTTCAGAAACTCAGTGATCAACTTTAGCAAAAATGTAGGATGCAGAAAAGTAGGACCTGACAGTTTCTATATTGTAAACATTCTTAGTTCACCTGCAGGAAAAGAACATGATTGGCAGATGCAAGCTGGATTCAAAATGCACCACAGCACAATATGCCGAAGCAGATTAACAATGAGACTCATCTAAATTATGTTTTTAAAGCACCACAAAACAGACAGACAGACACAGACTGAGAGAGAGACAGACAGAGACAGAGAGAGACGTCATTGTACAGCACTCTGTAGAAGGCTGAATAAGCTAGCAACAAACTTCTCTGATAAACAAGAATGAAATGCATTAGTGACAAAAGAGAAGGAAAATAGAGACATCCACCCACTGAAAAAAACATCACCTCGAAACCTAAAAACACTTCACAGTACACGTGCCTGAGAGACATTTTAAACCCCCTGCTGCAGAGACACACAGACCACTACAGCAAAACCACAACAGCACCACAGCGTGGGAGACTAGAGAGAGAGCCAGCAGAAAAAAACAGATAAGAGTGCAAGAGAGAGAGAAGAAAACAAACCACACACTCTCATTAAAGGGATAGTTCACCCAAAAATGAAAACCACTTGCTCACCCTCATGTTTTACACAAAGGTATTTTTCCCTCAGTAATGACCACAGTCACCATTCAGTTTCACTGTATAGACCAAATTCGATATTCTGTTAGATAATCCCACTCCGTATTCCACACAAAAAAGTCACATGAGCTTGAGGGGTTTTCATTTTTGAGTGAACGATTCCTTTAAGAAAGTAAAAGTCAGAAACCATCATAAAAACTGTTTCGTTGAGTTGAATGTGTCTTCCAGCAGATTTCAGACAGCAACGCACACAAATGCAACATAAATGTGTCACACGGGGAATAAGGTTCACAGTCAGACACTTAAATGTGTGTGTTTGTGCTTTCAGCATATTCTGATAAAATTCTCAAAAGGTGAGAACATTCGTGCCTGGAGTTACGAATGTTCAGGGAGAAAAGAATCAGACTGTTTTTTTCAGAGTGGTTTTAACAGCATACCGCAATGAAAACACTACGACAGTGACGTGCAAATGCAGGCAGTGGTGAGCGTCTGTGATGTAACCCATTTTAATTATACCAGCACAAACCACTTTCACTGTAATCAGCGCCAGCGCTGGTCTCCGGATGATCATTTTAAATTGTAGGACACCGAGATCTGTCCATCCTTCAACTGGCCATCTCGCTGTGTGTCTAATGCAGTTAGCATCGACTGCCTTCAACATTGTGTGGGTCACGGAACTCATTTTCCTAAATGTTGTTTTGTCTGGATGGTACGTCTTATCTAGCAGCATGGTTTGTTGTCTTCGACCAGACAAGTGCCCTAGCTTTTTATATATCTCTCTCAGACAGAATTCTTTATGCTATTGTGGGTGCAAACATTGCAGTGCATTGTGGGATATCAGGTCTCGATACCCTCGAAAACAGTGCTCAAAACAGGCTGTTTTGGGTATGAAGGTACTTTCTTAGGCCCATAAAATCAGGTTTAATGATCTAAAACAAATTCAAGTGAGCTTTAGAGATAACCGAGCAAATATTTGCTGACTACAATGTATGTTTTAGGTAGCAACAAGGTATACAAGATGTGATGCAAAGATTGCATTTTCTTGTGCTTTGTTTCCTTCCTGCCTGCGAAGGCAGAATTTTTTCGTTTTCAGCTATAGCAGTAATTGTACGTCCAAAACACTGTGTCCAATCACATGGCCCCAAACATCCTATTCAACCACCTTCTCGATCTCATCCAATCACATCAATCCAAACATCTCATCCAATCACTTTCACCAGAAAATTCATCCAATCAGTCCTTCCAATCAATAAAATCAACCAAAGAAAATACAGCGAGCAGTAAGACAGAGAGAGAGACTGAGAGACCCAGAAGAAGGTCCAGACAGGAAGACAAATTGTTGATTGACACATTCGCGTGTTTCCATGCGCGTGTATGGGAAATAAGAACAGCGACATCAGGCAGCATCGACAAAGCTCTGATCAATACTGCTCAGCCCCATCTAGAGAAGATGGAATTAATGATAATGAAGCCAGAGATAGCCAAAGACACAGAGAGAGAGAGAGAGAGAGAGAGAGAGAGAGAGAAATTCCTGTAATGCTCAGACCACATTGTGCAGACCACAATATATACACTCAGACATTTTACGTACACAGCTATATACAAATCTCCGATACCAACCTACATTATCAGTGTATTGAATTTTTGAGATGCTAGCAGAGGTGCATTGTGTGCACACTCAATGCAGTCACTGCACCGCTCTAGTCATCAAGTGGCTCTTCACTCAGTGACGCAAGAACCCAAAAAGAGTTCATAACTCCACGAGTCCTCAGACGGCACCCGTGCATCCTCCCGCCCCGCGCAGCTGCTGCGTAATTCAAACGCTTTACAAAAGACGTCACAACCCGCAGCGCTCCATCAAGCAGGACGTAGCTGCTGTGAAGAGCTTTACGTCGCCCGAAATCGAGATGTAATCGTGGATTACTTTTTATTACATGGCACTGAGGGCTTTGTTCCTGCCTTGTCAAAAAACATGACGTGACATTTTACGCTAATTAAAAAGCCACGATGGAAGATAATTGTGTTCCGTGGCAGATGTTTGGTATCCGTGGGAGGCAGGAGGAGAAACAGAACATTTTCACACCCTTAACATGCCAGTGTCACAGAGACTGAGCAGCCAAGAAATACTGTCAGAGAGAGAGAGAGAGAGAGAGAGTGAGAGAGAGAGAGTGTGCACACAACTGACCGTTTTATGATGCTCTTTCGCCAATTAAACATTGCCAACAAACAGTGACATGCATGAAGAACAAATACCATAAACGACCTGCGAACTATTAATGGGGCGTGTCATATGCTTATGACAACTTTACTGCCTGTGATTGGATGACATGCCTGACCATATGTGTCAAGTGTGCATCATGGGCAGATGCAGAATGTTCACCGTATACAAATCAAACAACGCCAAAACAACCAGGATACGCAATCTGCCAGGGCACAAACAACATCACAGATCAAATATATGGAAATGTGGCCACAGACATATTGTACATTTATTCATTTAGCAGACGATTTTATCCAAAGCGACTTACAAGCAACGAGAGCATTAAACATTTTGTCTACAAGCTAAGTGGATGTTGTATTCTGTTACTAGAGAAAGGATGACTGGAAGTGTTTTTTGTAGAAAAGAGAGTTAGAGCATTAGTGATTGGTCAGGTGTGTGTGAAGCAGGTGTGTTTGGGGTTGTTTTTTAAAGGTTGTGATGGTCTCAGCAGCTCGAGTGGAGGCTGGGAGTTCAGAGTAGGTGAAACGTTTTTTACATACACAGTAACTAAAGCAACAGATACTGGAAGCTGGAAACAACATGAGAAAATAATTTTACTCATTTTTTAATAAAAGAAACTTATTCACAATTACCAACACATATTCTATTCTGTACCTTTATTTGCACTATATGACACTTTATAATAACTTGCAAAAAAGTCATATATTTATATATACACATTTATATAATCATTTCTGTATGTCTATTTAAATGTATATACATTACGTCTTTATCATCATATAATTTTTAAAAGACTGGTAATGAAAGGCGTAACATTCAAAAATTTGAGCTGCGTCACTCTCTACTCATGTCAAAGTGTGAATTCTAGTTAAGAGTTTAGAATATTCTAGAATTCAGAACTCAGTGAGCAGAATTCTCTCTCTAGTGGGCAGATAAACAGTCAAGTTAGAGCAGAAGAGATTCAGACAGCTGATCACACGCACACATACTCATAAACTGGCATGCATGGTTTACTTTCAACTAATAGTCACTTAACAAATCTCAATCACGGTACAGAAAAAAGCAGTGCAGATTATCACCTCTGGGTCCGTAAAAATCACCTAATAAAACAGACTTAATCTGACATGGGATGACCAGTTCAACTTCATCCTGCACCAAACGACAAGCTTCAGCTGCGCATGGTCAGTCGTCTGATCACGAATCAGCCCTAACACAAGCTGAGAACACATTCACTGTCATCTCGTTCAGTTTACATCCTGTGTTTCATCTATCAGACAAAAGCCAGCGGTTTTATTTATCCTTTTATTTAGAGAGCGTCTCAATTCTCAAACTGATCAGCATGTAATCCGCCAAACCGGGCTCAGGCATTTACAGGCCGCAGGTCTTCCGAATCACACCATCCGTAACATTAATCCTGAAACCAATCCGACCTGCAATGCCCTCCCTCCCAATTTCACGAAGCACTTCCTAAACGCCAGGTAGACTGCGCTAATGAGATTACAGTCTTTTTAACCAACTCTTTATTGCCGAGGAGAAAAGTGCAGGGCAGGGTGAGGCATTAACCAAGTGTGCCAAAACAGGGGATTGTGGGTAGGCATATTGTGGGCTGCAGGGCAAAGATTACAACACTTACATGGGATTAAGATGGCATCCAGAATCCGAGGTCACAAAATTACACTGAGATGGTGATGGAGAACTAGAATAATTAAGCTTCAAGGGGAGAATCAGAGAGGAAAAAAAAGACAATATGAATATAACATGGTGATATGAACAGATAAATAATGTTAAGGAACTGATGAGAGCACCCCGAGGAAACAGTGACTCTGTGAGTCTATAAAGATCGGCAGACCTGAACTATTGCTCTATAAAAGCGACACGCACGGCCATCGAACTGGCGTAGCAATTGGAGGTCCTGAAATTTCACAGAATGAGATCAAAATGACTCCGGTCCCACCCCATCGTTATCGCCGCATCTGATCGCATAAGCAATTACGAAGAAAATTGACTTTATATTCGGGTAAACTCAGCCGGGGGACGCTGGCTATCACAGAGGCGAGTCTGGGTTCATGTGAAACTTCTCAGCTCTCTGATTTGGTTTTGACAAATGAAGCGTAAAAACCAATTACACTGAATGTCAAAACAAACACTGTGAATTCTGTGGATTCATTACAAGCTTTAGAAGTAGGAATGTCTCTGGGACGTGACATTTTAATTTGCGATTGACTGCTATCAGTGTACAAAGTGTTAAAGTGGACTCTGGTAATATAATATTCATTCTCTGGAGGTATAATGCGATCTGAGGTACAGTGTGTGGGCGGACGGTTCTTCTGCCTTCAGAATTAAAATAGCTGATAATTAATCATTAAAATGGTATTATAGCGAATACACTGGAGATCTGAACTTGTAGCATGCTAATCAGAAGCTCAGCATGAGCTTCCATGAGAACATTAACATTTTTTTACTGAGTGACCACAAGTGTACAGTAGGTCATCTTATTAACATAAACATAAAAATAACTTGAGCTTGTGATTTGTTATATAAAGCAAGCGTGCAAGACGTTTTTAAGTGTGGCTTAAGTTTCCAAATACTTTAAATCAAAGTGGCAAATCAAGATTATAAAAGATACGAATTTTGAATTTCTGCCTTTGATTAGTCTCTTTATATAAAGTATGATACAATTCTCACTTTGGTCAAGGGTTGTTTTGCTAATCGTTACAGTTTTTTTTCAGATTTTTGAGACAGACACAGACAGATAAATACTCTCCCCTTTTACATTCACCTAATAGCAAAGGAAAATTGATTCACAACGAGATCTAACAAAAGAGGAACCGGAAATCGCCAAGCACTAATTCTCCTCTTCTTTTATAGTCATTTGCCACACGTACAACACACACACACAAACTTTCTGTAATTGCCTCCCATATCTGCCCGAAAGCCACCTTTTCTATCCAAGAAAAAGCCCGGATCGATTTATCTGTCAGCACTGAAGAAAACACACATGATCCTGTCAGAGCACTGCTCCTCATTATTGATTTACAAATTCAGAAATGACAAGGCCCTCATAAATGTCATTGTGAAGATTAACATGATCATTTAGTGCACGTCTATTTAGTGCACACTTCTAATCTAAAAATACTCCACAAAAGTCTCCATCTTTAATGCCGAAAAAGAACATTCAGATCCTATTGATAGTGTTAAGATCTGTGCTCTGGTTTTGCTTACCTCAAAATAAGAAATCTGATTTTTTCTGATGTATTGATTGAGTAATCGTAACCATAACGACCACCTACACACCAGTGCCAACAGAAGCCAGGTGTTTGCATTACACAAAACCATGAGACCAAATGGGGAGAAGAAGCTGTGTAACCAGAGAGAAGAATAAAGGGGGACAGGATTACACAAGAGCTCACTCTGTGTGTTCCACTGCTTCATAAAAGGTTTAGGCAATTCTCCCATTCCCTAATACACACAGAAACACACACACACAGACAGCTATTATACTTATTATATAGACTGAGCTGAAAATGACACATTAAGCTGCTGAAGAAAAAGACACGGTAGGGTTTAATCCTATTCTGCGATACAGTCTCTCTCTTTGTCTCTTTCCATATCTCACTAATTATTTTAGGGTCAGTGTTAATAAGAGTTTTCTTGTTGTTTATTGGATTGTGTGCATTAGCTCTTCTAAACATCAAACAGATGGGAAAGATTGTATTTATTGTCTTTGGACTCTCATGGTTTTAGTGCTAGTTTGATACTGATAACACAGAACCAACACAAATACTTTCTGTTGTGTGTGTGCACTGAAGTTTCTATTTCTGTAAGCGTTCCGAGATAACGTTCATCTTTAATTCAAAATGCAGGCTGGTTTAAAAGACAGTATATATTAAAATGTCAGTGAGAGGTAAAACCTAATTGCTGTATGCTGTAATTAGCATACTTTAGCCCTAACGTTATGTTATTATATAACTTTTTTAAATATGTATATATTTTTGCAGTTTTATCCACACACACATTAATGCTTTATGAAACACTCTCAAACATACATCCTGCAGTAATAAGATCAAACGTAAAGATCAGGACATAGTTTTATGTCTCGGACATGATGCACTCTTCACTACAGGTGGAGCAAAGAATAAGCATCCCTGTTGACAAGACCAGCACGCCTTTGTGATACAGTATGAGATACAGTATGATGTGTTTTGGATACTGGTTCCCAGTGTGGGATGGTGGTGTACTGGCTTCCATGCTTTTTAACCAGGTTAAGGCATCCTTGGTAAACCAGCTTTAAAAAGCCATGCTGATGGATCATCTTCACCAGCTAAGTTTGATTGATAAACATCATGCTTTGGATGGCCCAGGATGGACATTCATGCGAGTCTAAGCTGGTCTTTTCAGCGAACCTCTGGGCTTTACTGTGTACAGCAAAAGTATGTTTTTCTATCAACCTTCCATGTGCGTATTTTCAGTTTTCGTGCTCAGTAAATCTTTTATTAAGACACAGAAACTGGATTTTTTTATCAGAAGCACTCACGGTAAAACAAACTGATGTTCAATGATATAAAAATCAATATTCATCAAAATTCAATATTCTTGAGTTTTCTTCTAACTAAAGTGTATTAAAATACACAGGCGGTTTCTGATCTTTGGTCCTGCCCGCGGGCGAGAATAAGATTAGTGAACTTTTC
>JAZGTJ010009467.1:0-19351 GCA_036877575.1 Botia almorhae
TCCATGTACCCCATGTACCCCATGTACCCCATGTACCCATGTCTTTCACTGCCTGCTCAACGTGGACCCTGTGAAACATCAAACAGGGCATTTCTCCCTTTAAAACATCTTCACTCCTTTATCACAGCGATATGCATGTGAAATAAACCGTATTCCACTTTGTTTGACACTTGGAAAGCTGTGTCTATGAACAGAAAGGCTATACAAACACATCATCTCTCAAAATCATCAAAGCGCACTGCAGTCGCACACTTCATACATCTCAAGTCATGTTCTGTCTTGTTTCAGACTGACTTCTAAAACCGTCTATTATAATAATTTCTCGGAAAGGCAAGAATTGAAACCGACAAAAGGAGGAATTATCTATGAATGCTAAAACCTGCTGTTCAGGAATCTGAATTACACAGTAATGTATCAGATTACTTCGAAATCTGGCTACAGACTACTGGACAACAAATGAACTTAAATTAAAATTGAACTTAATTAAAATTGACTTACATTGTGTTGATTTTTGGCCCAAGGCATTTCCCATGATGCCTCTTGGGGAACATCTGACCTTATGTTGAACTTATTACTGGCATGCTTTAATAGGTTAACTGCTTTAAGAGGTCATAAACGCACTTCAGCATAATAATCTATTTGTGGCAGGCAGTGTTGATATCGTGGCGGGCCCCCTTAAATAAATCAATGTACAGGAAACACTGGATGATAATAATAATGACCTTGAGCAAATTAGACGGAGCAAACAGATGTTCCATGCCCTAATAATCCAAACCCTTAATACAACAGCATTCAAACAAAACTCATGTTCACCATTAACCCCACCCCCATGCTCCTGGTCATCATCTAATTTGAAGTTTATTCCACAAACTGGTCGAAGTGCATATCAATAACGTACAGTATGACGACCCGTGTGCACGATCAACACCTTCAACCCCGAAACACTATTATCCACGAACATGAATACAATCTACCGTTTTCACAGATGCCTTTATTTTGTTCTAAACACACACATATAAAAGTGATTCGGTTTAAACCCTCCAGCGCAGCTCACGTGCCGATTACACTGTGAGGATTGTGCACACACACACACACAATTTTGTCCCCTTATTGACCTGGCGGTTTTGCACACATGCTGATTGCCAGTGCATAACAGCCCCACCATTTATTTTTTGTCGTTCCACTTTAATACATCAGTGGTTTTTGGCTTGCAACTGAAAGGCCTGAAACCACAATAATTCATCCTAATAATAATAATTTACTTTTAACTTATTAGGCCCCAGAGGAACAGCAATAGAGATAAATGCTTTTTTCTCAAGCAATTCAATGCCAGTTTACTCTTGAGAAACGATGCCCTGAGGTACGTAAGCCAACAATTACAATGAACCTCAGTTCGTGGGTAAACCACAGCACATAAAACACACTCTGGCTAACAGGGAACACTTTCCCGAAAAGTTGTTCCCTAAAGGTTTCTTAAAGGTATCAAAAACATTCATGCGGTAACGTTAGCAGAACCTTTTGTTAATGTTATAGATCATATATATAAAAAATGCTATCCTTAAGTTGTTGGTGGAATATTTAAAAACAAACGTTAAATAACGTTCTTAAAATCAAACAGTACCAATAATACCATGTCTAAAACACTGGACCTTTAAAGGTTTCTTAAAACATTCAAAACCAATTTTTTAGCATTACTTATCGGAAACATTAGGGAAATGTTTTTAAAACCTAAAACTGTTAGCTGGGACTTACCTATATAGAGTGATGAGTCTTTCTTTCGGACGTGATCATCTATGTAGGACACACCCAAGGGCTGGACAGGCGTGGCCCCAATACCCAGTAGGACCTGTGCTCCAATCAGAAGCAGGTACATCATGTTGGTGTTGGCTCTCGAACCACAGAATTCATCTTCTTTTGAGGTATTGGAGCACACATTCCTCCCCAGATCTTTGTTCCAGTTGTGTGTGATCGTGTATTGATTGGCGAGGAATTCAGGTAACGCAGAAAGCAACGCTCCCAGGGCCATGACGATGCCCCCACAGCCAATTAATCGAGGCCGGTGGGCTTTGGCACCAAAATAACTAACAAATAAAATGAGTGCCAGGTTGCCAATTTCGAAGCTGCTGGCAATCACGCCCACATCGGTGCTCTGAAGATTGAAACGCCGCTCCAGTGTGGTCAGCACGCTTACCTAGAAAATAAACAAAACATTGGGAATAATGACTTTACATTTGTATGACAGTCAAGACCAGAAGCATGCAAGCTGTTAACCTGTCATGTTCCCATAGGTCGACTGGTTGTTGGTTCGATTCCCAGGGAACACACAAAATGATCGAATGCACTGTAAGTCGCTTTAATACATAAATGTAATGTAATATAACGTTACCTATCATAATTCATTTTAATCTACTACAAATTAACATTTTTAGTACCATCAGCCCATTCTTGACGTATTGCAATGATGTTGTTGCGTAACATTGAGTAACAGAATTTGCTATAACTCAATTTCCTGTAGTTACTGTAGCCTGGCACAGTCTACTTTCCATCTCAAGATCACAAAACACCAACACCAGTTTAAAAGAATCACAGTGAATCATATAGTCAATTCAACAACAATGAATAACTTTAAAAGCATTGAACCCATGTCAAACAAGAGAATCCTTTAAATCTGTGAAACCTTTAACATCATTATGTCATTATGACGGAAACAGAGATGGTGAGAGTGAACTAATGGTATCAGACAGTCACACAGGCCTTTAATGAAGAATCTCTGGAAACATCAGAGCAGGAGCCGGACAAATATGGCATAACTTTGAAATATGGCGTAACTACAAAAGAGCATGTTATTGAGGCCAGGCTCCCCACTATAATCCTATTCCTCTGGATCAGACCTTCTCCTAGATACTGCAAATCTTGCCACACTTCACTGGAAATTCATTTGACTGCAGAGATCATTTGAATTTGATGGGCAAGATATTTACTTGAGTGGTTTCGCTCTACATGGAGAACTCTTGGCTGTAGGTTTCTACAGCTTGTAAAGGTGAGGTGATTTTGGGAAATGCTGTTGAAAACTGAAATTGATTTTGGGAATATCTACTAGATGTTTGTTCTGTGTGTTGAAAAAATGGGGCAAAAATTGTGCACACACTCCTGGCTGTTAAAATAGAAGAAAAACTAAGTGGAACAGACCAATCACCACCCAAGCTAACAGGGACTGTTCTAAGAACGTTGGCTAACATTCTCTAAAAGTTCTCTAAAAAAGTATTTATATAGTACTATAATCGAGTAATATACAAATATTTTACTATATTTATACAAATATTTTATTTCCGATATTTTATAAAATATCGGAAACATTATTCTTAAGGTGTTTGTAAAACATTATAAAAATGTTTTTAAAAGTTTTAATAATGTCCTTATAACCAGCCAATAATGTTAATACAACGTCTAAAAAATTGATGTTTTGAACTTTCCAAGAACATTTCAAATAACATTTTAAAGTTTTTGGTTACTTAATCGAAATGTTAGGGAAACGTTCTTACAACCTATAATTGTTAGCTGGTACAACACCTAACACTCGCATAACATTCTCCCAACATTCATCCAAATGGGAAAGCATCTGCTGTGTGGCACTTCCTGACAGGTTTCTTCAGTATTATTTAAAGGTCTCTGGAATAATGAAGATTCCAGAGTCAGCTGACCTGAATAACATTCCACAATTATCAACTTAACCTTCTGAATCACCATTCTCTCGTCTTGCTACCCAACAACTGCGAAAACACTGTAATATTATTAAGCACAGAAAACATTTTAAAATGCATTGCAAAGTGTGATGTGAATAATTAGTTTTGGTACCATCAGCCTATTCTTGACGTATTGCAATGATGTTGTTGCGTGACATTGAGTAACAGAATTTGCTGTAACTCAATTTCCTTGAGTTACTGTAACCCTGGCGCAGTCTGCTTTCCGCAGCCCACAAGAAGTCTGACTTGGTAAACGTTTCAGTTAGTTACATAAAACATGCAAAGCCCATCTTCCTTACTGTTAAACGACTGTATATGAATTGGATAACTGCAAGATACAGAGTATCATTCGTGCATATAATGCGGGATTTGCATATGAAAGTTCAAATACTCTGATCATGCGTTTCATGCTGAGTGCATTTCTATCAAAGAGGTTAACAAAAGGAGCTTTACTCAGCAGCTCTGCTGAGGGTGTTGATATACGGTGTGCGTTTAAATACGAACAAAACCTACATTTGCAATGCTAAGAGACCATAACCTACAAACAACATTTCCAATGTGCCAATGGCCGACTATTTTAATATTTGGCCTAAAATACACTAATCCCAGAGCCTTCCAAACATTAGTTTCAGTTGAGCGCTCACAACCGGAAAGATAATCGCGGAAAAGGCTTTTTGCTTTAGCGCAGATACAAAAATAAACACTAAAGCTTCATTTCCAAAAAATAAAAGTTTTTAGTTACTAGACTGAAAAATGACAAAGTAAGAAACGTAATTGACTGTAACTCTAAGGCCTGTTTCACACTGCACACATACTGTAAGCAGAATGTACAGTAAGCGGCATGTACAGTAACGCAGCCCAGCAGTAACTGTAACAGCAGGCTCTCGTTACGCTTTCCACTGTCTTTGTGCTGCATAACAAAACTGTGCCTCTATTCAGAAAAACAAAATGATTTCTGGGTTACTACATCGAGTGTTTTCTTTAATAATTACCGTAAATGATGGTAATTGGGAGTGAGCTACTGAGAACCGCTGTGGACTAGACTGTCATGAAATTTAATTTACATAAAGCACATTTACATCCAATTGGTCTATATTTACATTTACCCCAAAACGTGACTATATCCTGCTTAAACATCTGGATTCAGTCAGATTTACTGACAGAAAATACTGCTACTTGTGTGTCCCTGCAAACCAGCAGATGTCATTTTACAGACATGTCTGTGTAGTTGAGCAGTTTACTTCATTATTTTTCATTGCTTCTTGAAAGCCTATACCGATAAGGTCAATTACGTTTATAGTACATTTTCTCTGTATGTTCTGCTGAGTTTAACATGCTACACACAGCAATAATAGGTACATTAAACCTCTACGCTAGGCAGTATCGTACAGCTATCCCAGACAGTTTAAATGCTAAACTGTTCATTTATTTATTATTTTTATTTTTAACGCCACATTAGCATCAGTGGCTATTTTCATGGCAACTTCAAAGAATCACAATTTCAACAAAACTATAATACCAATAAAACCACTAAAAATAAAGGACATTATATACAGCGATTTAATGATCTTTAAAAAAAAACAAAATAAAATAACATCACAGAACAGTTAAAAGCACCTTTATTTTAATTGATAAACTGTTTTTTTGGGCAGCAAAATTCATAATTGCTAACGTGATGATGAAGAAACCACTAGACCTCTGGCAAATTCCAGCAAATTGACCCTCTTGAATGTGCGGTGTGTGGCGGACGTGTAGTGTGCTGAGTGTGTGCGCGTACGTGTGTGTCCACTGGCACACTTTGTGCTGTACACTGGCTCTGCACAGATGCCAGGCCCAGAGACATGGCCAGCCTACCGGTTTTGGAACCATGACGAAAGAAGTGGACAGGCCGCATCCCCCATCTGCCTCCACTTTCTGCCCCAGACTCTGTGCCAAGCAGCTGAAACGCGTTGACTGAATAGCTGGACCTCTGCACACAGCAGATTGTCACCTTAATGCCAGGACACACTGGGCATTCCAGCAGTGTGTAATCTCAAACCTCTAATCACTTCACCCTGACTACTCACACTGTCCTGTAGTTCCTCATATCTGGACCCTGAATTATTGATGTCTAGTCTGTTAAGTTTAGGTTATGCTTACATAATTTGCAATGACAAATCCCTGAGTCTGGAACAACCAGCCTGTGGCATTCATGCATAAAGTGTTTTTTAAACATGTATGGCTACCAGCCATCCTTCAGCTAACCCTGTTTTCCTGATTTAAATGTTGGCAGGCATGCACAGGACACCTATTTGAAAAAGTTTGCATGGGGAGCTGTAGCCTCAACATTCCCTGAACAGTTTAGAATGAGCGGAAACAGACGGACCCACACTTAAAATTTCCATTACAGGGAATTGAGGAATGATGCAAGTAACGGTGGATTGGTAGCAAAAGCATAATTTGCAGCACTCCCCCGAGTACAGACCTCCCTTCTGGGTCCAGTGTTCCTGGGCCGTACAGACCTCCACTGTTCCAACAATGTTTGGAGTAATTTACAGCACAATATTGTGCATGAGGACCTAAGAATCCACACAGTCTATCTGTATTCCAAAAGTGCACATTTGTAGGTATATTTGTTAAGATATAACATAATAAAGGTAGAACTCTTACTAGTGATGGTAGCAATTTTTAAAGGGATAGTTCACCCCAAAAAATGAAAAAGTCTTCCATCATTTGGAAGAGGATCTTCCATCTCACCCTTATGTCATTGCAAACCTGTATGACTATTTTGCTTCTAAAGGAACACAAAAAAATATTACGCAAAGTATGTTGGTAACCAAACATAAGTGCCACCCCTTGACTTCCATTGTATGGGCACAAAACCACTGAAACATATAATTCAAAATATCTTTTTAATTTTAAAATATTTCCCTTTCTTTCATAGAAGAAAAGTCATATAGGTTTGGTATGAAGAGTAAATGCTGAGAAAAAGTTCATTTTTAAATTAACTGTCCCTTTAGGCATAGCTGAAACATTTTAAAGAATAAGATAACACAGTGAAATCTCTCGGCTAAAAGCATCTATCCCATAATTTCAAAAGAAAGTGTGACAGGAAGACAAATGAGAGATGTCTGTTATAGTACCAGTCCACTGTACTGATTAGCATGCAATATCTTTCTTAAAAGTGCAGTGTGTTAAAATACTATTGCCTGTCTCAGCTTAAAAAGTAGAGAAACTACAAGTAAGCGATTAGCAGATGATTCCTCTGATAAGTAAACACTATAGCACTATCAAAACACTGCAGTTCGTTTAAGCAGCCCAATTAGCCTGACACAATGACAATGGTGTCGGTTTGCAGACAGGACTATCCTGAATGTTCCAAAAAAACCTATTTGAAAACAGACATCATTTTAGCCCTGTCTGAGAGACGATAGGACCAGTGTGGTGGTCATATAGCCCGTACTGCTCGTACGATACTAGACATTTAGATGGCTAACCAGACCTGAAGTAGATGAGTTGAAGGGTTGTGGCGAGATCGCATATATATATCGCATATATTTGTTTGGAGTGTCATGTGGCGCGTCAGCCACAGGGTTATTTGCAAACACTTTGCAGCCTTTTTGCATCACACCTTAAAAGGAAAGGTTCATTTAAAGTGATAAAACTTTAACCTTTAGCCTTCACTGAAGGCTGTACGAAGATGTGCACACACTATGAGAGTTTACAGGAGATTAGAAAAGACACTGGGTCTCTTAGCACACAGGGGAAGTCCAGACTACCCAAACTCATGGCTACAGCTAAACATAGGAAACTGACACAATGCCCAGGAATGAAGATGCCTCACCGCAGCCACTGAGTCATTCTGTGAAAGAGGGTGGAGGCTCCATGTCAAAATGGTACCACAGACAGTTCAAAAGTACAACATTTCATGAAATATTTCAAAAGCGCTCACATAATTTAATTAAGACAGTTTGGAAATAAGAGCTGGTCCACCACATGTATTATTATAAAAATAAGATGCATCTAGAGACTAAACAAGGATCTGAGTAAGAGTAAACACACAAATGTCTCCATGAGCGAATTTTTGGAATATTTTATAGCTGATTTTTTCCTAAGGGAAAGGCTACTACTGTGCGACTTCTCAGGGCGGATTAGTTTTGCCGAACACCCTATCAAACTGTCAAAATAAATCTGAGCAATCTGTACATTTCCCAGCCTCACACAGTTTTGGAAGGCACAGTCCAAAAAGGCAAAGTCATGGTGTTCTGGTTTCCAAACATAAGAATTTCCATAAGCTGGGAACAAATCCAGTCCACGACAAGTGTACCCCTAGGAGACTGTTCCCATGATGTATTGTGGCTTTTTGTCAGAGTGCAAATGATTGTTTCCTTTCCAATTATGGTCTGAGCTCTTAGTGAGATCAGACCTCCCGTGGGTACGAGGGACATGGCTGAACAGATCTTCTATCAAAGATGCTATATCGAGAAGCACCATCTCATTCACACAAAGCGATGTGAAAATTTTGCTTTTGTTATCTGACACTCAGACGAAACGGGGTACTTATTTGTTTACCATTTACAAGCAGAGATGCCCAAATAAGAACACACAAACAAGCTTAACTTGTATATTTGTCAAGATAAGAACAAGTCTATAACTTGTTCTCCTTCCTGTAAAGATGAACTTCTGAAACGACCCCTGCGAAATCATATCATCTTATTTACATTCATGTATTTGGCAGATGCATTTATTTAAAGTGACTTACAGCGCATTCAAGGTGTACTTATCAATATGTGTGTTCCCAGGGAATCGAACCTATGACCTTTGCACATAGGATAATGACCTTGCACACAGCATAATCCCTGATTATGTCTGCTGAGGCTACTACATTAGTTTTTTCCTCTCTCCTTTGCACTAAATGAATGATATGCTTGTTATTCTCTTACTCCCTTGTAATGCCGTGTTGCATGGTCTTAAGATTATTATACGACTATGTCACATCCGTATCACGTATCACGAAGTTGTACTACAGTACGTAAAGGTTACGAATGAATAAAGGGAACCCCCTATGCCAAATGAATCAGCCTTAAGCCAAGTAAGTTATCCAGTTTTAACAATGCACTCAAAAGCACACAGCCTGAAGTATGAAACCAAAAGAAAAAGGATCGCTTCACTTACCAAGTATGCGCCCACCGTGCCCTGTGCCAACATCAGAGCGCATTCCGCTACTAAGAATATCTTAATGTTTGAAAAGCATGAAGTCGTTTTCTTCATATCATCTCGTTCAGGCTCTTCAGAGGTCCTTTGCTTTTTTACCTGCATCCTGAGCAAGTACGTGCGTCTCAAATAGCCTAAAATACAGCGATCTACTATTTAAAGTAAACGCATCTGCGAGCGGACCATGTGAAACCCCGGCGCAGCGTGACTGTTGTTAAATTAAGCCCGTCTCCATGTATGTGTTAAACTACTACTGTTTTTGTTTACAGTCAGGCTCCGTAACGTGTGACAGGTTGTTCACTGATCCGCAGACGGATGAGGACGAACTAAACTCTCCTCTGATGCTTTCGGCCGAGGAAACGAAGGATAAAGCGACGCCGGTTTGTACTTCAAACAACATCTTTCTTTGCCTCCAAGACAGTCCGGGCAGCCGTCGTGTTGTGTCGTGTTCGCTCATGTGTTTGCTTCAGTACTTCTCCGGTCCGCAGGCTTGATTCCCCGCCTCGGTCATTATGACTTACAGAGAGTTACTACCGGCTGCCTTGTACACTACCGACACATGGCTCGACAGAGGCGCTGTTTAGCAGTCACCATACTTTAATAATAACAACAGCAATGCATACATGTAGCCTCACAAAATAATTAGATAATAAAGTAAATGAATGAACTTCATTATAATAAATAATAAATAAGTAAATAATTTCATTAAATAAACTTCATGGGTTTAAGTGCAATGTTGATACATGATCTCAGCTCCAGTTCGTAAACAAACAGGTTAGCTAACTTTGTTGACATAATATCAGACAGGATCCGCATAAAATTAAACCTAAAAACAAATGAGCTGATTTGTATTTTTAGCTCTACTTCAAACATTTAATTCTAGGATTAACGTTACCTGTTTAACAGCTTCCCTCATTTACCTGCCTCTGATGTTTTGACAATTATAAGTGTGAACATTTGACATTTATGGAATTTGAATGGCATGTTAAGTGTGCGACTGTGCCAGTTACAGGATGATAAACAGGTATCATGGTGCCAAGTCAAAACATTACATGCAAATTACAGCAGTGGGGTTTGTATTATTTTAATAACAATGTTCCTGTAGCTCAGTTGGTAGAGCAACGCAGAGGTCGTAGGTTTGATTCCCAGGCAGCATTCATACTGACGATATGTATAACTTAAATGTACTGTGAGTCGCTTTGGACACAAGCGTCTGCCAAATGCGTAAATGTAAATATACTGCAAGCTTGTTTGTGTCTGTGTCTATTTGTTCCATCTGGTGATTACTGGTTCCATAACTTTAAACAGCAGAAGGGAGGCACAGTACAAACGCACTGTTCTGCTCAGAGTTTTGAGAAAGTGTGAAATTGTGCGTCGATTGCCCTTCCTCCTTCCTAATGATCACATGGTGGAGACTGATGCTAACCCTCCCACTGAACTGCCACACACCAGACTGATGACACACTCCTGTGTTTGGTTACCATGGCAAAGATGTTACAGCAGCTGTTAAGCCATGAACAAAAAGGGTTTCTTTACCGTAACTTTTCAGATTATTTAATGTGCAGGGGTGTGTTGTTAAGGTAACGGTGGGTATCTGTTATTTGATGTAATGCTAGCTAAAGTACTGGTTTTATAACAGTGAATTTTATATATCCCACAGTTTTTTTTGTCATGGGGACATGAGTCAGGAGTTAACATGAGGGTGTGTCTGAATAGTGGAAAATACATTTGAATTAAACACGAGTATTTCATGAGTATTTCTCTCACTCTGTAAAAAAAGTTGGTAGTATTTTTTTAAAAGGTTGGATTTTTACAGATAAAGCCAAATGATTAAACACACGGATAAAAAACGAGCGGTAGTTATAAAAATGAGTTATCATAATGAAAAATAAGACATGCAAATAGTTTGTCTATTTATAACATGTCAGTCTTATAAGAAATACACATTGTGTTCACAATATGCAGAATAACTGGGGGTAAAATCCGAAAGGGAGATCAATGCAGTGCACTGACTTTGGCTGGAAAATGGATAGTGAAAAGATATTACAGAGAAAGGGGGGAAGTGAGTTCCAGAGCATGGAAGAGCTTAACTAAGGAGCTTAACTAAATGATCTTCCGCCTATAGAAAACACTTGAAATCTCGGAATGAACAGAAGGTCAAGATCAGACCATCTCAGAGACTAAGTGGGCCAGCATGCGTGGACCGAGCCATAAAGATAGCAGGGACAAGACCATTTAAATCCTTAAATACCTGGAGAAAATACATCTTTATAATACCTGGTTTGGCACATTTGTGCTCATTGGGATTCTGATGTCACATCTCAAAATTGGGCGTGTCTTTGGCTTTAAACTCTGTGTCTTATATTGCACGCAATATTGATAAGTATCAATCTTTTTGGACAAAGGACCAAAAAGATCTTGCAGATCAGATATGACTTTTGAGGACCTCACAGAAAGAGAAACAATAAGAAAAAAAAGATAAACCATGCACTTCTTTTATGCATGTGCATCACTGGAAATGTAAATCACTTTGAATCACTGTCTCAGATAGAGACCTGGCATGTTTGCATCATTAGTAGATGCAAAACACGCATTAAAGCAACTTTTTTGGGGAAAGAGAGACACTTCTTCTTCTTCTTTCGGCTATTCCCTTTTAGGGGTCGCCACAGCGAATCATCTGTCTCCACCTAACCCTATTATCTACATCCTCTTCACTCACACACACCAACTTCATGTCCTCGTTTATCACATCCATATACCTCCTCTTTGGTCTTCCTCTTTGCCTTCTGCCTGGTAGCTTCATTTCTAACATCCTTCTACCAATATATTCACTGTCCCTTCTCTGTACATGTCCAAACCACCTTAATCTGTATCAAACGATTTGTTCCACATTCCAACAAAGCATTTTTATGTACTGAACCAAAGATCAAGCGTGTGGCAAATGTGTATCTATAAAAGATGAGCATCAAGTGACCAAAATAACAGGAGTATACACACACACACACACACACACACACACACACTGCTTTCTTGGAATGTTTTCCACCCCTCATTCCATTGAAACTCCCTTAATATAAACAAAGAGAACCGAATTGTGGAATTTATGTGAGTTCACATGTAAAAGTGATTTTTATGTGTTTTAAAGCACATCGATGACTCAATAATATTAGTATTCATTATACAACTGATTCCATTACCACAGCCCTTCGGTCCACTGAAAATCTGTGTCTTAATAAACAACATATTCCTAGTTTACCAGAATTGACATGTTAAAATAAATTCAGCTTTTGAATTCTTTTAACATGCATCAAGTAAATTAAAAAATAAATGGCAAGTTTGCTGTTTAACCAAATATGGATACAGCAACATTACATGAACATCATTATTCATAAACATTATTCATTTTCTAACAAATTCTACACAACTGGTGATGACATTATTGCACGCAACAGACGCTGACATTCTTAAGCGACAGACGCTGTTATGTAAATGCATTATTATATGTGTAGGCACTTCAGTATGGCAGTCAGCAGGCTCATTCGACTCTAATGACTTCTCCATGCCTTCTCCACTTGCTCATCACATTAATGTGCTTTAGCGCACAAACAGCATGCTATCATGACAACACCAGTGCCCTTATATATTACTAGTAAGCACAAATGAAACACAGGCTCCCACAGCTAAAATCAATTTACATTTAATTAAATAGTCTGTCTTTTGTCTCGTAATGAACAGAGGCCCTAGTTTTCAAGTGGATGCTTTTTACGTCATTAGATCATATGGTTGTGATCATAAAGCTAATGATGATACTCAGTCCTTCAGCCTTTAATTCAGTCCCATTAATGAGTCAGCAATTTAATGTACACATTTAAACGTATGAATCTACACGAGTCTCGTAGCATCTGAGATTGCCTGTATTTACTGAAGCTTAAAGCTCATTAAATTCAACTGATCAGAAAGTATTGTGTACGCAACTATTTTAACACTGCATATGGCAAATGTTACAATTACAGTGTGTGTCATAAACATCTAAATATTCATGGATTTTCATAACAGTAGCCTTGAGGTGTATATAAATGTAAGAAGTATATATTATGCCACCAGACAGAGAGAAAGAGAGACAAAGAGAAAGAGAGAGAGAGACCCTTTTGATAGGTATTGGCCTAGATAGTCTTTCCTTGTTATGTGCTTAAAACCATCAGTCAGGTGGAGAGAAAATCTGTCTTCAGGCACAACATAATGACTCACACCTCAGATGTGTGTGTGTGATTTCTCTAGACAGCAACTTTTAGAGGTTCCTCACAGATTCTGCAGAACCATCTTGACACCAGTGCAGATTGACGGTAACGTCCCTTTTTACCGCATTTGCAAGCCAGTCGCATGTTATCCATCATATTTGAGTCATTGATTTTACAAAGAGAGTTGAACCAAAAGGCCTGTTGTAAACGTTCTTAATAAACCCAATTTAAACACATTTACACAGCGAGAAAAATGACCTCTGCTAGCATAAAGACATGAGCGAATACTTTTCTGAGTTCAGGACAAAAAAGCAGAATATAATATAAAAGGCTGATATCATAATCAAAGCTACGTTGATTTATAAATGGCTGTGAAGAAAACACACAGACTTATTTACTGTTTAAAAAGTTTTTTAAGTCTGTACATAGACTTACAGTTTGAAAATGTTTCTCCTACCCTAAACAAAACAGAGCTGCCCCAGAGCAGGTTAGCCATGTAGCCTATGTTGCCATGGAGATAAACACAGCTAAAAAACAATTCACCTTCTTAAGCACATAAACCAGCGAGATAAGCCTAAGGTTCCTGACAGACGATAAACATACACAGACACAACTGCACAAACACACAGACGCATACACAAAGACATACACATCCTTTTCTTTTAAGAAAGCTCAATTTTAAACGGTGTACAAAAGAAGAGGGGGGGGGCAGATCTGGTTAATAGTCTCAGGGTCCAACCCTCTACTTTCGAACCGTCACACTAATACATCTGTCAACACAACAGCTCCCCTGAGAAACACCCAGATTTTAAAGCTACCACACCAGCATTTGAAGGCTTAGCAGATGTTGAGTGAGAAAATGGCAGATTTGTCAGTTTTGCTCTTCTATCTATTAATAGAGTTTCAGTATCTGTTCTGCGTTCAAAACACCACACAGACTGACACCACTGACACCTCTATTTTTACCCTAGTATCAACAGAGTGGCTAGCCTGTGCTTTTAAACCTTTATTATTGGCCCTGCTGTGTTTCAAATATAGAGCTCTTCACATGAAATGATGGGTTGCGATACTACACAGTGGGTAAATTAAGCCATGGTTTATGCTGTCTCATGCTCTGTGGAGGAACGAACCACATTAATATTCACATCCCATAATGCATTGCTCGGACGCCATGAACGCGGCCCTCTAGGTGATATGTAGTACGTTTAATAAACTGGAACAAACAGCTCTCTAACTGCTTTCCTGGAATGACCCACCATGCATACCAAATCGTTGACTGGCTCTGAACCTAATCTGAACCTTTAGTTCCAAGAGAAACAATAAAGCCACACACAGACTGGTGCAGGCAAGCAAAACATGCTGAAATGTGATGGAAAAGCATTTCCTTGAAAAGGCAAGCAAAACAAAAAAGAAAGGTGATGAAGAGGTGGCAGGGAATCTTTCACAGGTGCAGCTGTATGCCACAAGACAGGCTGGATGAGTTTTGCTATTGTGTAGCTAAAGACACACAATAAAGCCATTTAGCCAAACATGCATGTGAACTTGCCATCCACAAGCTAGTCAGGGAAGAAGTCACAATGGCATAAATAGTCTCAACATTATGAGCCAAAATCCACAGAGAGACGTGTCATACTGCCACACATCCCCATAATCCTCCAAATCTCTTGAGATTTTTATGAAATTGCTAAAACTGAAGTTATTGGACATGTGGCATTCGTTTTTGTGATCTCAAATCCTTCATCTGCGCCGATCAAGTCTTAAATGCTACAGACAGCTGCCACGGTCATTTTCATTAGTAAATATAACAAACCACCAGAAAACAACAATTAACACATATTTAAATGTTTCTTAATATTTTTAATATTTCTGTCTTTGCTGAAACTTGCCATTTAGATCATGTACTGATGTACAGAGCAGATTTTCTTATGCAGGTACAACGCAATTTCCACCCTTTTATTTGTTTGCATAATATTTTGTATAATTTCACTGTGGTTTTAGCAACCAGTAGGGGTGTAACTTTACAGCCCTATTTAAAACATTCACAATTATTTAAAACCTGTAAATGTAAAACAGAACAAAAAATCTCCGGATTTCACCTGAGCCGCCTGCACATTACGAATTCAACATACACACTGTAATGGCAACATCCAGATCCTGTTGTTCTTTAAATTGCTGTATGTGTCTCTGATCTGCTCGTTACACACGACTTACAGGTTAATTAGTTCGAATGTCCGCACTTCTACACTTCAAACGGACTTTTCTCATTTGGATATGAAATCATTATTATTAAAAGCGACCGCTGAAGTATGACCACTGGAGTGACGCAGGATTAGCAATCATTAGCACGAGCACTTTCTCATAAATATGATTTGTGTTTCGATTTCTGAGTACAGTGATAAAACTCTTTCATCTTCTATCATATTGCGCTTGATGATTAGAAGGTTTTAGTAATGAAAATTCAGTTAGATGAAACGCTGGTAGAAATTGACTAAAGTTGAGCGGTTAGCTTTGGCGCTTCTGTAATAACGCTGCCATAATGGGAGTCTTGGATCAACTCCCAGTTTTAAATTTCAGTGGGTAAATAATCCCTCTAATTAAACCTTCGCGCTCAGGCGTCTTAAAAGCCGGAGACTATGGAGGAACATCTTATCAAATATCTCCTCACAAGGGCTTTTACACAGAAGTCTTGAAATGTTTACGCTGGGAACCATTTAGCCAATCACAGAAATCCTCTATTTATCTATTTACACCTTTAATTAAGAGTTGACAGTAGAATTGTGGTTTTCTTTGTAATTCACACTGGCAATTATCACTACAAGTATGCAGGACTACCGTTCGTACTGTTCTTTCCTGTACTGGTACAGTTTCGCAGCCAAGATACGTTTTATTGCAAGAAACTGACAAATAACCACATTTTCCTTTTAAGAGCTCAAATGATGTGTTTTATAGGTTCTGTAGACTGTGGAATGATAAGTGCACCGCCGTACGGCAGATTGGAAAAACGACATGCTTGGCACTTCAGAGTCTCGCTCTGGAAAACCCCATAAATTCAGTGAGAGCTGGAAGCTGCTGACTGTGCGCTCACAGTCCTGCCTGTGGCTGCAGTTTTGAGACAGGGTGCCGCGACACCTCGAAAAGAATGTGTTTCAGTGTAACTATAAAGGTGACTTTATTTACTGCAGTGTCTCATGACGATCATATTTCTTATATCTTTTGTAGAGATGCATAATTTAAAATGAGTGCATTTATATAATGTGTTCTTGTAGCCCAACTGGTAAAGCATTGCTTAGCAGTGCAAACCTTGTGGGTTCAATTTCCAGGGAGCATGCATACTGATAAAAGTGCAATTTTTGGGATTAACGCGCCGGCCAAACGCATACATGTAAATGGGATACGGGAAAATTTAAATGGAAAAATCGAATCTTTTGCTGTGTTGTGAAAGCTATTTGACAAATGTTTAGACCACACTCACTGTATTTCACTGGTCGTACTAAATCACTGTAGTTGTGCAGTAACTATGATGTCTGTTTAGAGTTGTTTCCTGTAATACACTTTTCTCTGGCCCTTTTTCGTAAAAACCAAAATGATGGGCTAGTTAGTATTTTCCGCTAGCGCGTGTTATTGTAAAAGCATTCACACCCAATCTGCACACATCCTGTACAGCTCTGAAGACGGAAAAGGCTCCTTGATTTCATTTATTTTTAAAACAATGCAAGCCAGACATGTACTCGCCCTTTTGTCATGGCAACCAATTCGGCCCTCGTTCAACGTGTGACATTCTAGAGATATTTATAAATGTTAAATTGTTCTCTCTGCGGATACAGTCAGGGACAATGAAATTCAAATTAGGGTAAATGGGTCTTTTGAGAGAAATATATTAAAAAACAAAGGCTTAAAGCCAGTTTTCACCCTACATGGTAATGAGTGAAAGTGGTAAAGGTAATGATCAGGGCTATTATCTGAACTGAGAAAGTGTTGATAATAACTTAATAATATAATATAATATTAGCTTGTGAGTCAGTAAACTCTCTGTTTTTCAGTTCAGTGTTAAGTCTCTTCTAATGTATTATAATAGAAACAAACACAATAGGCTACTTTGAGTGCCTCACTATTGGGTTTACCAAAGAAACATAATTGCACATGATTTGGAGGCAGACTTGTTATCTTGAATCTAGCGTGTTGAATTTCAGTGCAAAACCATTTGTCTGCAAACCGTGTTAAACAGACAATGAATAGTGTTACAAACAATGGATTCTGAACTGATCTGCAAACTGAGGAATCGTGGTTTTGCTCTGATTTGCGCGGTTACGCGATTTGCATAATTCCATTAGTGAATCGGTTAGAAAAACAGCACAAACATTGCATGCTAATAAACAACATACTTCTTGACCACTCCCCCAGCCATTTTTGAACAAGATTATTCTCACGTGTGAGAATTTTAACCTCAGCCAGATGTTCTGATCATAAGTGGGGTAATTGCTATTCAATTTACAGCGTTTATTAAAGAAATAAATGACCATGTTGTAGTGAATTATGCACAGTATATATAAGTGGAGATAAAGAGAGAGGTGAGAGATAGGGTGAGTGTTTACGGACCATTTGAAAGCACTTACCAAAAATCTGTGATAAATCATTCATTTGTTGCACTTCATTTGTGTATACCAGTAATATATTAGTCCAGCCCTGTTGTTTATAAACACAGCACAGTGATACATGGTCCATCACTGGATGTTTAGTCAGACTGAAAGTCAAAGTTTCCACTTAGAAATTGTGTGAGCTTGGAGAGTCACGGCCTTCAGTGGAAAGTTTCCAATTTAAAGGCTCTCTTTCCACTCCTCCCCGGCAAATTTTGGCAATATATTTGCAGCTGCTTTAACTTGAGTTGCTACAGCCTTTTGTTGCGAATCATTCCTCAGTAGAAAAACATGCAACGCCCAGGTCGATTTTTTTGGTTGTTCATTTAGTGAGGAAACCCAAATCAGCCCTTCAGTAGATTTCTGTGAGACTCTTAAAATGACTCACTCAAAGGCAACAAAATATTTCTCATACCAAATTGGTGGACAGCTCATTTATAAACACAATTATAAGGACACGGGTCCGAAAAATTAGGATATAAGTGTGGCATTTACTACAACATTGTACTGCATTGCATATTTGGACACATGGAAAAATGCAGGGAGCAGATATTAAGTAAATCAGTTTCCACCCCTTTCCACCAAAATGTATCTAGTGCCACTACAAGCAGCTGTTTGTGAAAAGCTTAGGTGTCGCGCTCATGCCTCCTCGTTGCACAGCTTGTCACTCTACAGCAAACTGCTCCAGCATTTCCTTCCTGAGGGGATACAATACGCAATGGTCCCATCTTTCCCCTGTGTGACCGTTCCTCCGCAGATGCCTAATGAGCCAATGAGCACATCAGCTGTGTTTCACAAGGGGTAGTGCTTTTCAATATCTCCAGAAATCAGATACGACACACTTCATACATGTTGGGATCAAGCAGAGATTGATTATTGATTCTGAAAGACTGATAAAGTCAGTAGTCTTGCAATTATGATGTTATGTGGTCTTGTTTGTTGGTCACAACTGTGCTGTTTGGTCAAGAGAAAAAAAATTTCATATTCAAGCTTAATATGCGGAAGCAGATTAAAGTCATTTATAGGTTGATTCCTCTAAAAAAATATTTTTAAATATTTGTATTGGTGATTTTGGGGTGATTTCAAATATTGCTATGTTCTTGACTATCCCAAAACAGTCCAACATTGGCTTAACCAATGGCGCAAGTGGGCGGGACTACTTGCTTGTATGACCAACGACAACATGGGACGTGTGGCAACCTGTTCGAGTTTTTTCGAAATGATTCATTATATTTATTAATATAATGAATTACTTATACATGAACTATACATTTAAACGTTCTATTTTAATTATTTAAAAAAGTCGCCGCTATATGAAAATGTCATTGCAATGTCCATTGTACACAACAAAAGAGGCATTTACTTCCCAAGAGGGAAGAGATGTAGACTATAAACCACCTGTAAAAAACAAAAAACACACAACAGTAGAAGGATTGCGCAGAGTGCAGCAGACAGATGAGTTTCAATGACCTGTTCTTTGATACAAAGCACTAAATTATACTAAAGTGAAACAATGGTCTGATTTAAACTGTCAAATACATTC
>JAZGTJ010009468.1:0-19351 GCA_036877575.1 Botia almorhae
AAAAGTTCCTTTCTCATGTAGATGTGGCATTACATGTTAGGCTGATGTGGTCAGCTGAGATTTGCATGACCCACATTTCTCAGACGAGCGCGGTGAGAGCGCAGCTCACACGTCAGGCTGTTTCTCGAGGGAGTGAGTCTGTCAACAGCTGTCGCGTCTCTGAATGAAGGTGACCGCGTGGAGCACTGAGTTATCATCAGCTCCGACATAGAAACACTGTTTATTACAATGTAGAGGGAATGTAAATATGTATTTGAAACCTTAATAAAAAGGCTACCTGGTATTACCCTTAAACACGTGAGGATTTCCACACTTTTAAATCAGTAGACCAGTAGATAAATTAGAGTTATATAAAGATTACACTCTCAAGGAGCTTATGAAATTACTATAAGTAATTTCAACGTTTTAGTCATTTAATGACCAATAAGTTTGAGGTCATAATAGTTTATTTGGTTACCACAAGTTAACTGTCACGACAGCTTTCAGTTCCTGTTTCGAAACTCACTCACATTCCACTAAATAAACACATTTCACAACAGTCATGTGAAATGAAACATTTTTTAAACATACGGTCATTATTTCCTTATTCAAATTTGTGAACCACTCAGTGGTTATTAATAATTGTTCATCGTTGTGATACAGTTGATGATTCAGTAATGACAGATAAGTTGTCATGTTGGTTATGTGGGGGCTGAGAGAGAGAGTCTGTGTGTCACTCAGAGAGACGAGCTCTCATTACAACATGCTGTAAAAACAGCCATGAAGCGTTTTAGTGACAGCTGATGATCCGGATTATTATTCCTGTTCTCATCAAACTTGTTGGATCACTTTCCTCTGATCGCAAAGTTGTGTAATTGTTGTGTTAAATACGCCGAGCCGTCCAGAAAGACACGTTTTAAATAATAGTCAAAATATTATCATTGACTTTACGTGTGTAATTACAGTGTAATACAAATTTAGGCTTGTGAAAATTGTATTACACTGTCTATGGCTCTTCCAGTTGTTTCAGAACATCTAAATTAACTAGGTTTATTCTGGTCAAAGATATTTGATGGTTAAAAGATAATTAACCGACGTCACTACAAGGTATTTTAAAGAGGTAAATTAGTCAAAAATAATTCCTGAGCGCCTGAAGTGTCATTACTCTGTTTATTCTGACGTCATTGGAGTGAAGGTGGGTGATGTCATACCCTCATGAGGTATTCAGATCATAAAACACAAGCCTTCATTTAGAGGCATTAAGCTGCCCACGCGTGAACTCATGAAAGGAGAGAATGTGTGACTTCACAAAGTTTTAATAGGTGAGCACCACGTAATTTGTCATGATAGTAAATAACAAAATACATAGATTCAGGAAACAGTGTGTACACACACGCAAGAATACAAAATGTACAGGTCTTTATAAAACAAAGACATCGAAACTGCTTTACAGTCTTCAGTGAGTTTAGTTTGGTGAATTTTGGTGTTTTCGTTATGACAATGTGAGCTTGACCTTTATTCGTCAGCGCGACGCGTTTGCATATGTCGCAATAGCACGAGTTTCTCTCGTGGCTTGAAAACTGAACCAGAACTGAGTGCAACGTTTCCTATGTCCAAAACTTTAATCCCATTAGCACCAGTAACGCCAGGTTTCCATTCACTGGAAGGACATGCCCAGACGACATCACATCCCAAACTGAACCGTTGCACCACTGAAGTCCCAAACTATGATCTTAAGCCCCCGCCTCACCACGTGTTAACAAACGCATGGAGAGCAACCCGGATAGGAAATACAGTGCGTGGCGTCTTACAGTCAGAAAGCCACTATTGCTGTATTCCACGGGTTCAAGTTTTTTAACATTTGCTCACAACAGATCTGTCCCGACCCAGAGTCGCTGTCCTCCGCCTCGGCCTCGGGTTTAGCGCTGTCTTTGTTGCTGAGAAGTCCCGAGAAACCGGACCCAAAAATCGTGATGAGGTTCGACACGTTCCCCGTGTCCATGTCCTCGCTTTCCTCGTTCTCGTGTGAGGAAGTAACTTTTGTCCTTTTCTGAGGCGAGTCGACGCGGTCCGACTCCTCCGCGCTCCTTTTCCTGGGCGAGCAAACGTGCGTCTTGAGCGGTCGGGGCGAGTCGGCGGCCACTACAAGCGTCGCGTTCAGCTCCACGACCGCGTCTGTAGGACTCTCGTCCTCGGGCTCACTGGTGGCATCACACACCGCTAACATTTCAGATGACACGTTATCAGCGGAGTCCGAGGAAGAGTTTTGCTTTCGCTCCTCAGAAGCGGAAGCACGACGGTCGGCGTCCGGCCGAACCTCGTCGTCGTGGTTTTTCTCGACCGAATCAGACTGGTCGTTTCGTCGCGGATCGTCCGATCTCTCCTCCCGGTCACATTCCGTCGCGGCGGGCGAGAGTTTCTCCCTCTCCGAGTCTACGAGGTCCCAGTCCTGTGCGTCGCGTTCGCCCTGCGCGTTGAGACACGCGTCGCCGTAGTAGTCGCTCAGATAGACCTGACGCGCGCTGCGCAGGACCAGCGACACGAGCAGGTTTTTGTGCAGCTTGATGCCGCCTCGCTGAACCCGAGAGTTGTAGATTTTCCCCAAAGAAATAGTCATAATCCGGTGAGCCTCCACTTTGTACTCCATGACTGGTGTCGATCCACTATTTAAAGGTCACAAGTACAAAGTTCGCCCGGTGAGGTGGGGGGGGGTTCGGTCCAAATGGGGCGGATTTCCTCTTAGGATGCCTCCCAAAATATTATTGTTATTAAATGTCCAACAGTGTGAAACGCATTAGCGGCGAATCAGATAAATACAAATACTTATTTCCCTCTGTAGACGAGTCGTGGTGGTGTTGTTCCGATGACGCAATCGTGTCAAACGTCAGAGGCGTCAAATAAACACGAATGCATCATTTTCCTTCCCAAAAAACTGGTAATCTCGGTGTTACTGGGTGCGCGTACACGATGCCTTCAGCGCCCGTCAATAGTCTGGGGAGGAATGAGAGCGTTGCTATTTATAACGCGAATATATACTCCTGCGTCAGCGACTACACTGGCCAATCACGGGCCGGGTTGAGTTCTGCCACCGTTGTGAATCACACCCCGCCAAACCCGCGACGACCAATGAGCGAGCGCGATGACGACGGGTCGCGTTTAAATACTAACGTGGGAGACTCGTTTAAAGGGAAAGGATTGTTTTCACGCTTAAATAACACAATGTTTCACAATCAACATACAATCCGTTCCTAGTATTGGGCCACCTTGACCTCAAACCATAATAACGCATCACGTTTCAAAACACAAGAGTGAGGAATGCAAACAAGCACACATGAAACCTACAAACCAACGTGGCTTGTACCAAAATAATAACATGCTCACGTTATGATTTTGTGTGTTGTTTTCTAAACGTAGCATGTTTGAACTTTTGAACAAACATTCATATGTAACTATCACATGTGTTGCGCATAACACAGTTAACATGTCGTTTCACTATGAGATGAAAACATGTTACTTCCCCTTTAATTCGTTTCGACCGTGTTGCTCGGCTGACGTAATGGTCTGTGTGCTACGGGCTCGTCACGTGACTCTATTGTGCGGCGGTGAATGTGAATGGCGCCGTTACCGGGGGAAGGGCCGCGTTGTGTTTTTGGTATTATTACGCTTATAATGTGCGCGTAACGAGTGTGGGACATTGCGCGTTTCATCGAGGAGAACGCGTGTAAATAGCGATACTTTATGTTTTTGGCCGTGCGAACCGGACCGCGAGTTTGTGTTAACACATGTGGGTCATAAACAAACCGGGCGTGACGTCACGCACGCAGCGCTGCTTGTTTTCCTAAATATAACCGAGATCAGAGCTGTGACTGCACAACAAGCGCTGACAGCCCTCCATTTCAGTGGCTTCAGTTTCAGATGATAAAAATAGAGTAGATAACCACGAATTAGTGTCAAATAACGAAACAGTTGTCATTTGTTAATAATAGTAAAGAAAAACACATGACTGATTCGCGTATCTCCTGGTTTATTCGCATATGATGTATTGCATAGACTGCAGGCGGATGCTATAAATGTCTGAGCTGAACGTTAATTCATTCATGCATCTTAAGTTACTAAGTCAGTGTTTCCGGCTGGTGTGCTGGTTTACATCATACACATCACAGCCCTCGTGTAGACAGTCAATAATGAGATGTCATATATAATGAATGAAGCACGGTGCTTTAGTGGGCAGATGCATAGCAACACTGATGAAGACAAACCAGTTAAATAAACATTATTTATGTATTTTACACGCAATTTTATAAGCAATGTTTTATTTTATAATCCCAAAATATTATGGCATATTTATTGCATACGTTATTAAATATTTTATAACTAGGAATAGGGAAGAGATGACGGGGAAAAAAACAAAATACACAAATTAAGGATGCGTAATATTTAATTAAATCAAATGTTACAATTAAATAATTGTAACGTATAACGTAATATTGCCCAGTATAATATATATAAATACACATTGATGAAGCAGGTTCAGACTATAAACGTCCCAGACATCTGAAAATATTGCTTTATATATATTTTAAACAATAAACCAAACCAACACACACACCGCACTGTGCCGTTTGTTTACCGGGAAGCGTGCGCGTGTGTCTAGACGCTCTGTGACCCGGAAGTGGTTCCATCAGGCGGATCCGGTCTCAGTCCCGCATGTAAACAACACATAAAGCTAAATCCTTTGTTTCAAAAAGCGTAACCAGGCGCGATCTGAGGCATGAGATTATCGCACGAGAGTCGCCTCATCTGAGCTGGAAACATGTCGATGGAAGATCCGTTTTTCGTGGTGAAAGGGTGAGTTTGTAGCTCAGATCGTGGGTGTCTCAGCCACGGCAGATGGGCTTACCTCCAGATCTCTGCGTTCAGAGGACTCGTTGTGTTATTCCTCTGAGTGTGGATGTTTTAACGTACCCATTGTGGCCTGTGAGGCGTTTAACACTAGTTAGTACGCCTTAAAACAGCTGTTTTAGTGATGGTGTTGCCATGGCAACCGTAACCAACGCTGTTTCCCACCGTTAGGTCACGTAATCGATGCTTATTTCGTTTCTGTTTGATATGTTAATGGTAATGAATAAATATGTTAATTATAATGATTTATGTGTAAACATAAGGGAGATGTTCATGTTTTTGGGATGGTCTTCATGGGGTTTGTGTAGGGAGGTGCAGAAGGCCGTGAACACAGCTCAAGGGCTTCACCAGAGATGGATGGAGTTGTTACAGGACCCGGGTGGTGCCACCAAAGAAGAAGTGGACTGGACCACCAATGAGCTGCGCAACAGCTTGAGGTCCATTGAGTGGGACTTGGAGGACCTGGACGAAACCATCAATATTCTTTCTGTTCTGATATGCTTGGACAGCTGCTGGGTTCTAGATCCTGTTGATATTAAAGTTCTGTAGATGTTCTGTCAGATATTTGTGTCGCCTTAACTTGGGATGCAGGTATTGTGGAGGCCAACCCCAAGAAGTTTAACCTGGATATGATGGAGCTGGCGAAGAGAAAGGGTTTCATCGCGAGCACAAGACAAACAGTGAAGGTGCTCAGACTTGAGTCACGTGCGATTCTAATTCAGCGTTTACGTGAATGTCACATAATCATGTTAGAATTTCTGTTTTAACAGGAAATGAAAGACCACATGACGAGTCCAGTGGTCGTTTCAGTGTCGGAGAGGAAAAACCGCCAGGTTTGTAAAAGACGACAAAAGACAAAAGTCATTATATTCTCATATACTGTCACAGTCACAATGTATGTTTTCTGTGTTAGACTTTAATGGGAGATGGTGGGTCTCGTGGCCCAATCTGGCAACCCAGCAGTGATAAGTACACCAGACTGGACAACGAGCTGCAGTCTGCCAACAATCAGTTTATTGAAGAGCAGCAGACGCAACAGCAGGTGTGTTAGTGTTATTTGCATCAGTCATTTATTTTAGTTACCTTTGGTTATAATAGTATGTACTGCATACATGTATGAGGAACAGTATGTTTTGTGTTTGTGTGTTGTGTGACAGCTGATAGCGGAACAGCAGGATGAACAGTTAGAGCTGGTGTCAGGAACCATTGGTGTTCTGAAGAACATGTCTCAAAGAATCGGTCAGGAGCTCGACGAGCAAGCTGTGTACGTCACTTTACGTTCTTACTTTATATTTCTTCTACTGGCAAGTTGAATGAGCTTTCGGCCCTTCGGTGCAAACTAGGGCCTCAGGGCCCCTCTGTGAATTCTAGGGCCCTCGGGCCCCTCAAGGGATATGTCACACAATGCGTGTCTGAACTGTTTTCAGAATGCTGGATGACTTTTCACACGAGATGGACAGCACTCAGTCCAGGCTGGATAATGTGATGAAGAAACTGGCTAAAGTTTCTCACATGACCAGTGGTAAGTGACACAACCAAAGCCCTTGTTTTCAGAACAGGAGACAGGATTTGTGTACTGTCTCGCCTGGTTAAAGGCATTCTGAAGGATTTAAGCTGTTATGTGTTGTTTTACCCTGCAGAACGGAGACAGTGGTGTGCTATTGGGATTCTGTTGGCTATCCTGTTTGTTGTGATAATCCTCTTCATTGTTCTATGATCAATCTCTCCCGGCTTGCCTGCGTATATTTACAAAAATGAAGGTGCCTGGGAGGGAGAAAGCAGAAATATTTTCCTCTCTATATGTATTCCGTTATCCCATCGTAAGCTGCTGTTGTCCTTCTTGTTTCCGTATAAATACAGTCCAGAATGAAAAACTGTCACTAATAGATAAAAACAGACAATACAGCTGAACAAACACTGAAAGAACATGTTATACGTGTCATAATGCAAATAAATCATGTGTCGACTTTGAATACGGAAGGGTAAAGGGTCTAATACCAGTGTATTCCTGACTGAATCTAGGGCTACTAGAAAATATTATTTATTATCTGTACTGTACTGCTGTGACTGTAGATTTAGACCGCTTTAAATAATCAACACTAAATATGAAGTTTTAACAAGATAACACTGGAGTTTAACTAACCAGAAACTGTTAAGCGGGTATACTACTCATTGAACTAAAGTTAGCTAGTTTATCATGTGTGTGTTTTGTTTACCTTTTCTTTTTTAATGAGTTATTGTTAATCATTTATTAGTGAGGTTTTCCAGAGGCAACTATGATTCATGAAATTTGATGGAATTATGTTTTTGGAAACTTTAAAGTTATTAATCGCTCTGCTAGCAGCTCAAATATCGGCCAGATTTACACAAACAGTGTTTAATTTAATGTTTTATAGTTTGTTGTTTGATTTGTTGGAAGAAAAAATCTTTTATCTTGAGTTGTGTGTCTGTGTTTATCTTGAGTTGTGTAAGGATTGGTAGTTTTCTGTTTTTTTAACTGTTTAATGTATTCATGTGTTTTTTAGCCAGTGTTTAGCTTTGGTCCTTTAATATTTAATACATTAACTGTTGATTTGCATCATATTTCAGTGGCTAACACAAGCAAATCTATGAAGCAGCCATTAATAATATGCAAACGATTATATTCATTTGTTTCTCTTTTGATAGAGTGACACAAAACCATCTCATGAGAACAGCATGTTTTAAAGCAGTCACTCCCTTTTGCTATGTTTTTTTGAATGGATAGAAGATAAATACAGACTTCATAGTATTTAATGGTCAGTGATTTCTGTAGGCCAGTGAAATAGTGTTACTGCTGATACTGACTGCATCTGTGCTCTGTGTGATACTGACGCTCCTTCTGGTTGGTTAGAAGTATGACTGAATTGATCAACAGGAAATGATGCAATGTTACGACACAAATGAAAATACAATTGCACAATGTTGTCAGTGGCAACACAGTCGAGGTAGTAAACAGACTCGTCATTCCTGTGTGAATCATTTCTATTGTATGTGTTTGTTTGCTCTGTGAGTACTTATTCATCTGTGTTTCGTCTGGAAAATTGTGTGTAAAATCGCCTCATGTTCTCTCCAGCTCTTGTTTTGTCAATCTGTGGAAATCTGAACTCCAATAAAAAAAGAACTTAAATAATATCTGTGATAGATTGAATTTTGTGTGTGTGTGTGTAAATAACTAAAATATAACTTTGTTTTTAAACTCTGTTGACATTTGTGTTAAATAGACAAAAATTCTGACCAGTCCTTCCGAACGGAAGTTTGACAATCAACGTTATTTTAACGTTTGCAATACGTTGCCCCATAGACATGCATTGTCATTCCAGGTTGCTTGTGATATTAGATTGATTGTGTGGTGAGTCAGCTGTGCACTATTGATCCAATAAATCATCAGACTGGACAAACGGATGCAAATAATCCATTCAGTTCAGCTCTCATGGCAGGTGGTGTCATTCTCCTCCACCCCTCACCCCTCTTCTTTTGTCTGAGGCAGTAATGATGAGAGATTAGCACCTGAGACCAGCCGCACTGAGCGCGCTCTGTTGAGCCTACACGGTTATGTGACGTCTCTTCATACAGAAATATCAGGAGAGAACGTTCATATAGAGTGGAATACACATTATAAATCTATTATAACATTCATTTAATGTCATATTGTTGCCATATTGTTGACATTTTAATATATGCGTTTATGCACTGTGAGATATTTTAAGAATAGTTTAATAAGGAAGATATTATGGCCTAAACTAGCAGCAACGTTTGTGGCTAAAACTGGTTTTGTTTTGCTGTTCTAACTATGGATGTGTGTGTAGTTGTGTGTGTGTGTCAGTGAGCATGTAAATGTGTGTGTGTCAGTGAGCGTGTAAATGTGTGTGTGTGTGTGTGTCTGAATGTGTGTGTGTCAGTGAGCGTGTAAATGTGTGTGTGTGTGTGTCTGAATGTGTGTGTGTGTGTTTGTGTCAGTGAGTGTGTGAATGTGTGTGTGTGTGTGTGTCCGGCAGCAGGTGCAGGTTCTGAATTTGGTTTCTTTATTCTGCAGAAGTGGGGGGGACAGCTGAGCTCTCGTGCCCGTGGGGACGTGGGGGCGGGGCTGGAGACATTGAGGTCATTAGCATATCTACACACGACACAAGCGTGCAACATGAATCCAGCCGCATTTATGTAACGTTCCTGTAAAATGCCTATATAACTACATTTATAGACACCAGATCGCATCTTATCTGGTAGTTTATGAATGTTGCTATAAATAAAGCTATGATTATTGGGTAGCATTTTTCTCATACAATCTTTGATGGGCTTCTAAAAACTCATATAAGACCAGTGGCGTATGTATCAGTAATAATGTATTATTTGAAAGCCTCGTTTTTTGCATGCCAGATGAGAAACATCGACTTATTTCAACGACGTCATCCTTAAGGGGGCGGGGTTCTTTTGATTTGCTCCAATAAGCAACCGCTAGCTCTTAAAAATAAAAAAAGAGCTTAGCAACTGCATAGCAGTGCCCTGGAAACAACCCTACACAATGGCTGGAAAAATCTAGTTAAGCTACATTATGTTTTCCAATTTTATACATTTTGGATGACTGATGCGCCTGATACTGTACACATCCATCAAAATAATAATCAGCTTTCGCATATTTTGAGATGCAGTTCATACATTTCGTTCCAGGCAAAGTTTGTTTGATCCCAGGCTATTGCATGCAAAAAACATTTATATTTAGCTTCCACACCAGTTACAACAGAAACACAAGCTGTCCCACAAAAAACAGGTGTTTATATCTTACTGTAACACACAGAATGCATTAGATCGGTAGCATTTTGTGTTGCATGTACCTTAATACTGATTTTATGATTGTATTATCAGCAGCAGAACCACCAGTCTGCTTTAAAAAGACACGCAAGATGTTCTCCAACATTCAAAGAAATCAAATCACATTTAAATTTGAATACATGTAGACTGTCCGTCATCACAACATTAAGCTTCTGATAATCTTTTCATTGTTTGTTCATATTTATATTTGTCCTTCATAAACCTCTTTGCTTCAGGGTTTCTCACCCGAGTCTGACCTGCTTTTGCCTCATGAGATGAGAAAACTGCATGTTTTGAGCAATACGTGAAATTTATGACGGAGACCAAAATGAGGCAAAAACAGACAAACCGTTTTCAAACACGAATCCACAAATGCTCTCGTTTGATTGACAGCGTTTAAAATAACAACACTGCTCAGACAGATGACTGTTTTTGGTATTAGTCTTTCTGAATGTCTCTCTCTCTTTCTCTCTCAGCCAATTATAGCATCTCGGTGTAACAGCTCTCTGCTCTCTTATTGGCTCACGAAGAGGATGATGTAAGCAGCGGTCGTGCTCCAGTCACTGGGGCTGGAATCTCTACACACACACACACACACATTAACACACATACACACACACACACACACACACACACACACACACACACACACACACACACACACATAAACACAGCACTATACATGTTTAGAGCTGCTATCAGATCACAACAGCAGTGACAAACACACAATAAACAACACATATACACACGCTCTTCTGGTAATACACACAGACACACACACACAGGGCTGAATTGAGTATGCAGTATGCAGTATGCAGACGAATGAAATGTTCTAGCATTCCATGTCTTTGGCAGACCCACACACCTCTATTTTTAACCTCCCTCTTTCTCTCTCTCTCTCTCTCTCTCTGAGGCAGTCAATGGAAAGCACTCGAGTGATTGCACAACACGACAGCTGTGTGTGTGTTACAGGAATATCATAACAGAACAGCTCATGACCCTCATTCACTCATTCATGAGGTAAACAGGCACATTAACTAACATCGAGTGAACATTTATATGGACAAAATAATTCCTACAAAACAAACCACTGATGATGTCACAGGGTAAAACCGCATAAACCACAGTGCTGTTTGATCTGAGTCATCATTCTTTTGACCTTATTCATACAGTAGACAGTGGCATTTCAATATTACTTCATGTTTTAGCATTATGATCAGGCTCAAAACCAATATTCTCATTGTACCACGTACTATAATAATACAACAGAATATAATATAAAAGTTATTGATTAATGATTGTTAGATTTTTAACAGCTGATGTTGAAGTTCTGAGTCGACGAGGATTCTCGGTTGGAGAGTTGGAGACCTCTTGCGGTGAGAAATGATATAGCAGAGACGCTGACGAAAATTCAGGCGTACCAAACCCAAGACCAGTTCTCAAACTGGGGGCTGCGGACCCCTTTGGGGCCACCAGATGGCGCATAGAAATAGAAATTTAAAGTTTAGGAAATTATTTTAAAACCTTTACCTGTATGCAATCAGGATTGTGCTTTGTAAAATATTATGTATTTAAAAATAGAAACATTTTAAAATAATAATAAAATATTTGTATCATACGCATTTGTAATATTCAACATCAGAGAAATAAGACTACAAAGGGAACTGATGTTCCGGCATTGTATAAAATAATTTGTTTTTGGTATAATCCACTATAATCCGCTATAAATTTTATACGACATCAAGTGGTGACGGAAATAATCAGTTTAATCAAATGTGATTGTTTCTACCTTACAACAGCTGCTAGTTAATTTATAGTTTGTCATTTGACTTGAGGACGCATCTTTTGTGCTGTAGTTGTAGCCTGCACTTATTTTCCAGTAATCTCTCAAAGTTTCTCAAAATTTGCATCGTTAACGTTCATCGTGAAACTTACACTTTATTATATGCATTTAATTATATGTCTTATATCTGACGCGAAATGAACTTCGTAAGGTTAATAAAAGTCGTGTTGATCATGTGATATGATGACACGCCGTCAGCTGAGCCGAGGGCAACCGATGCGGATGACGTCACCGCGCTAGTCGGGCACGCGCGTCAAGTATCAACACAACGACAGTATGTGTTTGTTTTATTCGTTTTTTAGATGATTTGCAACAAACAATTGTTGTACAAAATGTTTCTAGCCGCTTCGTTTGGTTTTTAAACGTGTTTGGACGTTTGTTTCGCTGGTTTTATGTTATTTTAGCACAACAGTGACAGTGAAATCAAGCTAACTCGCAGTTTGACTGTATTTACTGTAATTTACTGTACGATATGTGCACGTGATTAATATCATAAGTTTGATGTCCTCACAGAGATTTAAAGTTAATGTTTTGTTTTGTTTTATCAGGCAGTTTATTGCAGGATGGCGTTTGTGAAAAGCGGGTGGCTGCACAGGCAGAGTATAAACTGCGTTTATTTTATTAATAAACCTCCAGGCTTGTGTAATTTTTAGTTATTGTAAAGTAAAATGTCTTCTTTTAAAGAAAAAGCAATGTTGTGTAATCTAAGATGCTAAGTAGCCCTTTCATAATTTAAAACCTGCAATCTCTCATGAAATAGTCATGGGGAAGTGTTAAGTGTTACTAAATGTAATGATTTTAAACTTTAAAATGTGTGTTAAGGTTTATGTTTTATTTAAAAACGAAAACTATGAGTCAATATTATTTTGGGTAAGTTATAGTTTAGAAGTAACGACAGTTTTGGGTTTCAACATCTCATAACCTGGTAAATTGGTATTGTTTAAAATGCTCTTAAGGCTGGTAGCTCACTAGGTTTAGAGGAACGGTGTATGACTGTCGTCTTCTGTCAGGCACCATCCTGCGCCGCTGGAAGAGGAACTGGTTCGACCTCTGGTCAGATGGACGTCTGGTCTTCTACGATGACCAGCGGCGACGGGACATGGAGGATGAGATCCACATGAAGGTGGACTGTATCAACATCCGCAGCGCCTGTGTGTGTAAAGGTGTGTGAGAGCTACACAATTGTCACTATGTCTGCTTTTAAACGGCAGGAGGTGAGAAATCAATTCACTGTTTCTTTTCAGAGCTCACCCCACCTGACGGCAAAAGCCGAGATTCCCTCCTGCAGATCGTCTGCCGGGACGGCCGTGTCATAAGCCTCTGCGCAGACAGTGCAGACGATGCCCTGTGAGTCAGCTCAGACTTTATTGGTACTGTGCTCAAGCACAGATATAGATTCACAGTAGTTCAGAACTCATTGTGTCTGTGTTCTCTCAGGGCTTGGACTATAGCTCTCCAGGATGCCCGAGTCAACATGGTGAGTCAGTGTGTTTGCTCAGCTTTATGGGTGGGGAACACAAATGCATGTTTACTTTTCCAACAGATCCAGACAAACTCTGCTGACTGTCCCCAAATCTGCAGAGTTGTGTAGAAAACGGATTTAAACATGAGTTCAACAGTTTTTGATGAATACAATTATAATAAATAAGCCAAAATATTTAACAAACAAGTTCTGCAGCGCCTGACAAGAGTGAGGGTGAACACTGTGTCGTCTTGGTTTGTAGGTTGTGGCAGCCAATCAGATCGGTTTTGCTGATGAAGTCATGGCTTCAGCCCCTCCCCCCTATTCTGAATTGAACCCAGCACCACAGGTAATGTCATGTGACCAGCAATGCTGCGCTCAGTTACAGTATATGTGGGATGGAAGATAACGTGGCGGGTGTGTGTTTGTATTTGTATGCTTGCAAAGCTGTTACTGAGGTCAGAATACGTGCCTGAAGACCAGACACACGAAGCTGACTGTCATGAAAGTGTGTTTTTGTCAAAAACGAAAACAAAAAAAGATTGTTTTGGTTTCAGATAATCTGGTTGAATAAAGCACGTGTCAGATGTACGTGTACATTGTGTTTAGGTTTTCTATCCGGATGGATATGGAGGTTACGTTCCACATCCTCCACCTTGTGCTACACAGATGGTGTATGCAGCAGATGGACAGCAGTATGCAGTCACGTACCCTTATCAAGGTGTCTGTCTGCCCGTCTCAGTTATCTGACTGAATGTCTGTGTTGTCTGTCAATATATCTAATGATCGTTTTCTGTTGTCAGGCGGTTACACGCCCGGCGTCAATCATGTCGTCGTGCAGGAGCGTCGCCGTGACGACGCAGGTGACATTGCTCTGGGAATGTTAGCCGGTGCTGCGACGGGATTGGCCCTTGGCTCTCTGTTCTCTGTGTTCTGATGTCTCCATGGCAACCCAGTTTATCCCATGATCTGCAGTCTGAGAAAGTGTTTCTACACCTTTTACCTTCAAGCATAATGCAGATGATGTAGCCAGTCTGATGAGCGTATGATTGTTTCTTTTGTCAATTAATCCGTTTGTTTTCGCACCAAAGTTTAATGGCACCTTTATTCAGGTATTTGTGTTTGCTTTGCAGATGTATTGTGTGAGATATGAAGATCATATAAATCTCAATAAATCAATAATCTTTAGTTAAATAGAGCTGCGGTCTTGGATTAGAATATGTCTGTCAGCTTTTTCAGTATTCTATAATGAAACTGTACCCATAATTCTTTGTGTTTTTGTGGGTGGCCTTCATTTAACATAGTTTTGACTTGTTTGTGCTAATTTATGCTCTATGAATTCAGTATTTGCTTTCCTGGAGAATTTACACTCCCTTTATGAGATTATTTATAGTGTTTAAATTTGTTTGCTAGTTAACTGCTGTGTTTTGTCTTGACTTCCTAAAGGAGTTTGTGTTAAAACTTTGTTTATTGTCTCTAGCACAATTATTCACAATGTTTGTGACCGAATGTTTCTGGGGACATGACAGCAGGGAAAATGTGTTTTCAGGGAAGCTGTGTTTTCTGGTCGAGTAAAATGGCTTTGCATCTGTTTGTGAGCTGTTGTATTTACTGTACCATTTACATGTTGTGTTTACCCTGCTTTAAGCAAGATCTTATTAAGTATAATAAGTAGATTAATTTATCCAGGATGTAATTTATCCAGAACTGATTTCAGGTTGTGGCATTAACTAAACTCTTGTTTTGTGACGCGCAGAGTTTATGGAATAATGAGTCAGAAAATGAAATCTTATATCTGAGATCATAATATATAATCATGTGCTTTTCATTGTGTGTTTTTTACTTTATTTCTTTTGCTGTCTCAGCCTCAAAAGTTCAAATGTTGTAAAATGTATTGATATATTAACTCATGAGTGCGTTCTTTATAAACTATTAAATTAAGACGTTCTGTTGTGTGTTTATTAGCATGTTAATGATTTTTAAATGCACGTGACGCAGATCGTCTAAATGTTGTGTATATTCGGTCGGTTTCCATGGTGATCAAACAGCGACAGACTCAAACGGTCTCCGTTACACACTCACGGTCCGCTGATCGACACGTCGTCCCGGTTCGGCTGCCCGCAGCGATGAAGCCGCTTCCGCCGGAGGTGAGCATCCCGCCGGGACTGAAGACTGTGCTGGAGTGGTTCAGCAGAGCTGCTGTCGTCATACAACCTCATGATATCAAACAGTTCGCCTGCTTTTATTTCAACCAGCTGCTAAGATTCAGAGATGGTAAATCTCTCCCTCTCTCTCTCTCTCTCCTTTCTTATTCTCTCGTTCTCTCTCTCTTTTCTTTCTTGTTCTTTCTTTCTCTGTCTCTTTCTCTCTCTCTGTGTCTCTCTCTCTCTCATCTGATTGGCATGAAAGTATTTTGTCTTTTATTTCCTGACAGAAAAGCCAAACCTTGACGTATTTGATCTTGTGAAGGAATTTCACGAAGCAAACGGTAACGCAACAAGTATCAAAATGAGATGTTATTCAAACCCAATTATTTTCTATGTGACCAGCTAATAAAATAAGCGTACCTGCCAGGAAAATACATCAACATGTGTTTTGTCTCGTATATAGCTGGTGTTTTGACGTCTCATGGCACTAAAACGCACGAGGAGCTGCTTTCTCTCATGGCTGACGATTATAAAGATTATCTGAATGAGGAAGGCATCCTGAGTGTTTTGGCAGGAGCAGACCAGACTGAAGCAGTGGTCGTCTTCCGCAGAACAGATGAGATAAAGTGTTCGGGCACTCCAGGCGCCTCAGGTGCCGTGGCGACCTGCCGCAGAAGATCTGCATTTTTTGAGCGTGTTCCTCTAAGCGAGATTGAGTTTTCATCCAACACTGTGTTGATTAAGACCTCATCCATCCCGTGCAAATATATGATTGTGGTACACTCTGAAAAAGTCCCACAATGCATTGTGTTTCAGAAGGAGCCCACAGGGAGTTCTTTACAAGGAGAAGCATTGGAGAAACCTGAGGGTCTTGAGTCTGAGGAGACCCTCTCGCTTCTCCATGATGTGCAGACAGAACCAACACTGGCTGATACATCTTCAACACCAGAACCTGAAACTTCCAACACAGTTGATGTCAAATCTGAATTAACAGAATTAATCAGGAAGTTTAAAAGTTTCATGAGCCGTTTAGTTGCACCCCAGCAAAAATCCAAAGAATGTTCAGAAATGTGCCTTCCAAACTCTGGACCAGAGGAAACATCTTCCAGTCTGGAGCAACCACAAATCTCTGTCTCAGATAAATTATCCAAGCAAGTCGCTGGTATTCCACCTGCCAGTGTCCAAAGCAAAGCATCAAAGTCTGGACCAGCAAATTTACAATCTTGTAAGCCAGAAAAACTGACCACCCTTGATCCTACATGCTCTCCTGTTTCAACATCACACGGGCCGGTCAGCTCAACACTGACCTCAACAGCAAAGGACAAATGCGTGGATGTTCAAGGAAACATGAAGGAAACAATGTCAGAAGGTATGAGATACCCAACTTCTTCATCACCCAAAACCAAACAGGAGTTTTCAGTGATCCAGTCAAAGCACAGCTATGAGCTTGTATTTCAAACTCACACGTTCATGTTTTAACTGCATCTGATGTGAGTTCACCATCTGTCTTTTCACCAGAGGCGTTTGGAGAACCCACAGTGGCCACTTCGTGCTGCTTGCACGTTCATCAACATGCAGTTCCACGTGCCCGCAGACTGTCACAGCAAACACACCTCAGTTGTTCCTCTAGGGACTCGTGTAAGTTTACCTTCTAACCTGATATCTTACTGATTCATTTATAAATCTAATCACAATTTCTCCAACTGCAGCTCATCACACCATCCGACCAGCAACCTGTGGTTGCCATTGGAGACTTTGTCATATCTTGCTTCCTGACACTATGACCTGCTCAGCGAGATCCGTGACTGCAGCTAATGAACATCTGCTGGCCCAAGACCGCTCAAGAGTTCCAGTTTACCGCGATGTGAGCGCCTGCAGCATGCAAGCGGATGCAGCATGTGCTTGCCAAACCACGTCCTCCGCTAGAAGCTCACGGCCGAGAATTCACACAGCTCCAGCCCTGCTGTCTTCAGACCAGCATTACAGCCAATCCCATGATGCAATGCGCCCTCGCTACCTCTTCTTCAAGAGTCTGCGTCATGGGAGACATGCTGAACAGGCTGTGGACTGTCAAGGGTGCATGCTAGCTGCCACCTGCGATGAGAATGACCAGTGTATAACCCCTGAACAATATTTACAACAGCAGTGTTGCAAAAGGTTAGAAATCACTTTTAAATCTTGTTTTAGTTCTGATATTTAGTAAATACGAATGGATACACTGCCAAGCTGCTTATATGTAATATATATTCCTGCTGACAAATCTAAATAATGATATATCTGTTTTTAATTGACAGTGAAGAGCATTAGATTTCAACATTTGGATATACATGGTGGGAATCAGTTTTGCATTTCTGAATTGTTACGTTTAGCATTTCTGTTGTACTTGTCGTTGTGTTCATGCTGTTCGTCTGTCTTCACAGGTTTCTGACCGTACACCATGTCACCAAGCCAGTGATATGTAATAAACTGGTCTATGCAAGATACATTTGTGTTGTGTTGTTTTTTTGATGCGTATTGTAATGCAATAAAATGAATTCATTTGTAAATGAAGCCACAGGTCCAAATACTGTTTAGAGGAACTGCATAATCATACAGGACTGAAATGATTTGATGAAATATTTAAACGAAATTATTTAATGATTGGTGGACGTTTATGAAACACACAGTTAGTGCGCACGTCCGTTTGTTTGCTGCAGATTTTATTATAGTGCGGTGACGCGTCTGTGACGTCACACGGTTGTCAAAGCAACCGAATGAAGCAGAATTGGCAATTAAACCCTCGAGTTAAGACAATCAGCTCATATTTCCACTGTTTAAACGTTTACTTCATTTCTAGCGCATCGTTTACAACTGGCGATTAACGATGTGCTTTATATCAGAGAATGAATATCTTTTAAAAACTCTTCGGTGAGTTTGTTGGGTTTTTTTGGCAATCTATAACATGCAAACACGTTTTTCTGTTTACCTGTGTGACTGGTTGAGTTGATCTGGTATGCAGTAAGCTATTTCAGCGACTAACTTTGTATTAAACAGACTTGGAAGTATAGGTTATAAGATTTTTTATTTTTATGTTATGTTTGTATTAATGGCCTAAATTAATATATTTAGGTGATGAGCTGCCATACTGCGCAGAACATCAGTACACAGACAGAATAGCCCAGCTGAAGCAGCTAACAATGTCCCAATCTAACAAACAAGCTATAACAAACTCCAAAAACAGAATCAATTCAAACAGTGACGCAGCCTCCAGCGCTCCTGCTGATAAACCAACAGACAGAAGAAATGAATCTTCTAAAACCTTCACAAACATCATAAAGTTTCTGTGCTGCGGTTCTGTTAAAGATGACCTGCTGTTACCAGTTAACAACGACAGCGCTCTCAACCGGTTAGCTGGTCAGCTTCAACCAGGAGAAGTTCTCTCTTCAGTGCCCGTGTATAAATTACCATTAACTGAAGTCTCTGGACAGCAAGACAATGCAAAGGCCAAGAATCAAAGCAAACGTGTTGGTGACCCAACAGACCGGAACACCAAACCTGGAGATCCACCTGCTGATCCTCAAACGATCTCAGAAGAACTTCATCCTGACCAAGATGGTGCAGCATCCAGCAGAAACTTCACAGCCATGGGACTTGAACGTCCAACCACCTCTAATGGATGGAGAGACCAGGCAGATGAGCTTCAAGATTTCCTGGACCAAAGCAGGTTCAAAGGGGATGAACCCCACATGGGCCACTGTGCAAGTTTTCATGTCAGCTTCTCGGGTCAGATGATGGCTTCTGGAAACAACACGCAGTACAAAGTCTTAACAATGTGTCTTCAGCTCACTCAACCCCTGATCTTCAGATCTTCAGCTGAAGAAACAAGCGCTAAGAGATCTCCCCACACAACAGCATCAGACTGGGATGTGTTTGCAACAGGTGAAACTTCTGTTGTCATTTTTCTGCTGTCAGTTATGAGTAACTGTGCACATATAATCTGAATGTCATTTTTTCCATATAGCAAATTCAAGCAGGACATCAGTTACAGACGAATGTGAGAAGGTACTTTTGTTTTCTTTAACAGAGATAAAACAACAGTACCGTCATTTTATTGTACAGAACATCCACGGTGTACATCATAAATAACTTTTCTCTTATTTGTTTTATAGGATAAAGACTTAACCGTACTCCAGTAAGACTTTTTGGCAGGCAGGA
>JAZGTJ010009469.1:0-19350 GCA_036877575.1 Botia almorhae
TTTCTGTGAGGGATATGTTTGGTGGAGGATGAGGATTAGGGATATAATATACAGTTTGTACAGTATTAAAAGTCATTATGTCTTTTTTAAGTCCCCACAAAGCAGAGAAGCCTAACGTGTGTAAGTGTGTTTCCAACGGTTTTTTCAAGCACCCTGTTTTCTGACCATTGGCTTTGGGTTTGATGATATTTGTTGGAGAAGTCGGTCTTCCAGCCGACGAGCTGTAAAACAAGCTTCCAACAGCCCCATTATTTGTACCTCTTTAAATTCTCATCTTTTTATCCATCTGTCTACTCATTGGCGTATTTCTCCAGCTCCCTTCAGTTCCTCACTCATTTCTTTCACGGTAATCCATTTGTTCTGATTTCTCTTAATTTAAACCTTCTCTGGGTGTCATAACACATAATCTTCATGTAAAGACATCTTTCTCTCCCTTTCTCTCCCTCGCTCTTCCGGCTGTCATATCTCCATCCTTCTCTCTCTCGCGCGTTATTCCGAGCCGATCCCCCTCAGACATTATCACTATCACACGCGGCATATGTACGTGCTGTTATTGTAAGTGGGTCTGGAGGAGCATGCATCCAGGCCTGTGTTTGAATTCTGCTTCATCTCGAACTGCGTGCTCCTTCTGCATTGCAAATTAAGCCCAACAAGATGTTTCTTTCAAATCTAAGTGCATAATTATGTTTTTGGTGTAGGAATGAGTCTGTGATCCTGTTGTACTGTGACGCCCGACTAACGACAAGCCAGTGTTTCTGATCTCACCAGTGTTGTTTTCGGATTTTTATTCCGTTGATATGCAAAGCAGTGCATGTCTTAACCAAAAACACTACGTTAAACGCGAGCTTTGCAGTGGTTTTCTGTTTGTAGTTGTCTAAAACAGATCGTTGCAAAACAATTTTGATTGTGTCTTTAAATTCTTTCGATTCGTAAATTGTTCGTGTGTTTCTTTTCGTGTGCGCGAAACAAAGTCAATTACTTTACGTTTGATTAGCTGTGAATAAGACGATGATGTCGTTGCAGGGTTTGAACGAACAATCTTGCGTTTAGCAGCAGATATTTTAAATCACGAAACTACGCCACCCGTCTGTTCTTTTGCGTGAAATAGGAGACGACACTCCAGCGCGTTAATTATAAAACAGTGTGACAGCTAAAAGACTAGCTTCGGCCTTTGAGTTCCACCTACAAAGCTAACGTTGCTTTTATAAATACGTTATCAACGATTGACGCATTTACACCCTGCGCGGAGTCTGTCATACACAAAGTGAGCTTGTAATTTAATATCGCGTTCTGCGTAACAGCGAGGATGCAGTGATTAGTCATCAGCCTTTTATTTGATGTTGATAGATGTTTCTTTAAACAAACCGTGCGCGCGCATGTGTGTGTTTGTTCGTTTCTTTCTGTGCATTAGGGATCAGTAGGCGATTCTTTAATCCTTTTACACAGATGTCTTTTCGTATTTAACCCGTGTTCGGCCGAATACGACACGTCTTTGGCTCTGTGTTGGATGAAACAGGTTTTTGGCTGCATTCTGTAGGCATCTATTGCGTTATAGGAGGGAATCAAAACACTGTTTAGCATAATTGTCGTGCTGACAGCGAAGCGGACAGACCGCTGGGTACACAGATTGAGAACCTCTCCCAACCAATCATGATAGCCTACAGAAAACACACACGCACATACATACTAGCACATCCGAAAGACATATTCAGCCCACCTACACACCAATTACGCTTAAATAGGTGTTTGTAAGCAAATACAAAACTGACTGTTTTCAAATTACCGAGCTGATGGTGTTTGAATTTGAATTTTAAAATCTGAATGATCAAACATTGCAATTCAGGAAGTTTTTGTTAACTGTCCTGCAGGGAGGCACCGAACCGGCCACCTTTGCACTCTTGTCCTCACACTTGTGGAAATGAAGCACAAATAGGGGGCCATGCAGAGGCAGGAAATGCGATAAGCCTGTAATTTTCACCGCGCCGCAGACCGAGCGCATGCAAATATGCGGCGAGTCGTGTACATTAACCTGCTGAAAAAGGTCTTTTAACATCATTAGCGTTAATTACCATCCAAAACCGCCTAAATCCCTGAGCACTTCAGCAGCAGCTTTTGTTATTACGTTGCACGCGCAGCGCCGCAGCTGCGAGAATCTGATTGCATGCACGTGAAGCGGAGGGCAGGTGTGAACACCAGACGGGGTCTGGAGAGAGTGACAGATTGATGTGAATTGACAGATAAGCTGCAGGGTGAGTCTTGCTTGAGGTTGGACCGTCACGCCGTTAAGACAAAGTACAAGAGAGAGACGACGAGAATCGCTGGATGAAGATGTTTCATCATGATGGAGTTTGTCTTAGAGGTGGTGTTCAAACACCTGCCACATCCATCCATCATGTCTCCTCTGTACACATTTTAGAGATGCCACTTGTGTCCTTTTATCGCTACGCTGTTTCTCTCTCTCTCTCTCATCCCTCTATTCCGCTCTGTGCTTTATCTTCCTTAACACGCCTCGCTGTTGCTGTGCTTCATTTCATTTAATGCTTTTATTTTCTTCTGCCTTGTTTTTTACAGAAATTGTTCATCCAGAAATGAAAATTCTGTCATTTATTCACCCTCATGCCTTTCCAAAACCTGGGTTTGTTTCTTCTATGGAACACAAAAAGTGTTTTTTTGGAGAACGTTCTGGCTATTCTTTTTTTAAAGTGTGTCTAATGAAAGTGAATGGGGACCCGGGCTGTCAGGCTCCAAAATGACAAAAACACGATGAAAGTGTCATAAAAGAAGCTGAAATGAATTGTGCACTCTGTTCCAAGTTTTTCTGAAGTCAATTGAAAAATTTGACAGGGGTACATTGAAATTTAAGTGTGGTGACAGAATTTTTAGTTTTGGGCAAACTGTTTCTTTAAATCTTACTCTTCTTTTACTACAGTATATTTTTTCCTTGCCATCTTGTCAGAAGATGCGTAATAGTCAAAGTTCAATAATACACAATCCCACACAGCGTTCCATTATCACAATCTCTCGGCACACTCATGACATGCCGTTGTAATAATTTCCATATAGATTAGTGTATAATCATTTAATATTCGGTTTCTCTGTCAAGCCTCTTAACCTGTTCATTTCTCAATGTTGGAAACTGGATTACACTGAATTCATATTCTTTGAGTTTAGCATAATAATTTCGACACGTGAAGTTGTGCTTTACCAAGATCAAAGACAATGCTGTGTGATCCAAACATCTGGGTTTTAAAAACTAATTTCAATCTGAAAATAAACAAGTAAATAAATAAGATTTCAGGACAGCTTGAGTGCATGCAGATATAGTCATTATGACAAATGGAGACATTTTAACTTTTTTTTTGTAGTTGCAGAAATGATCCAAAACTAGCTATCTAATATGAAAGTATAATTGGCTACAGTTAATTCTGTGTTATGTGATGTATTGTCACGGTATAATACGTATTCCTGGATTCTCATTACATATTTACGCTTGCTAAAGCATTTTTGTTGTCTTACCGTCCACTACTTTTAACACTGTTGATTCTGTAATATCATGTTTCCATGCAGGCTGATCCTCGAGAGCTGATTCGTCTTGTGACCAAGCATGTGACAGACCATGCCAAATGTGATTGGGCGAATGAGGAACTGGAGGCTCTGATTGGTCAGTTGAAACTGTACAGTGAGAGGTTGACGGACTTTACACAGGCGCAGGTGTTGCAGGGTTTGGGCCGTGGAGTCGATGTCCAGAGATTTAGCAACGACAACCAGTACAAGAAAGAGACTATTCTTGGCGTGGCCGAGTAAGTATATGTATCTATATATGTACACACACACACATAATGGAGCAACTGCAGTACCAGTCTGGCCATCTCTGACCAAATCTTATCTTTATTTATGTTCCTTCTCTTGAATATTATTTTAAATGTCTAAGAGTTCTTTGTAATCTTTTATCGCCTTTGTGGGCTACTGTATATTTGCAGGAGTTCATTATTTTTCTGTACCGTTTGGGGTCACTTTGTACCGAAATCTTCGTGCTGTTCTAGGACGCAGTTCTTATCAGAAGAATTAATCAGTGCTGCGCATTTCCACATTTGTGAATTTTAATTTTACTTAAATGGATAGTCGAAGCACTGCCCTTTAATTTAACACTCAGGAAATCTTTGTCCTCCACACTTTTGTGAGAGACCACACCAGTGACGAGTGGTCAGACAGCACATATATCTCAGAGGGTCTTGATTCATCATTTTTGTTTCCTGACGCGTTTTTGCGACTCCCGGTTTTTTTAGCACGTTCGTGTCACGTGCGCAGATTACTTCGCACACTCTTGGCAGAGAGTTAGAGGAGTGTGTCTGGAGTTGAAGGAGAACGACATGTTTGTTCCTTTTAATCTCTGAGAGTCGTGTTTCAGATTGATCCTTTGATCCAAACCGGACCTCTGGCTTTAAGAAACACGAGAACCGGAGTCACATGATTGGGGTGACTGACGTCTAGCAAGTTTTGAAGATTGACTTTTAATACTTTCTGTAAAAACTACAGAGGTTAAATGAAGTTTTGCGGAGTTCGAAGAGCAGGGAGAAAAGAGATGAAACCGCTTTATCAGAACAACACGACTGCTGTAATTTACGGGTGCAATATGTTGGGTCTTTAAAGGGCTGCAGATTTTGCCGAAGCTTTTCAAAGAATTACAAACATTGAGACAGAATTTGACTAATTAAAAATGCTAAAATCCTGGGCCATGTCCGTGTTTTTACTACCAGCCTTTTTGTATGTGATGAGTGAATGAGTGATTTTAATGTGCTAGACTTTCAAAAAGGAAAATTAAAGTTCCAGGAAAGATTGAAATTCTTTATTTTATTTTTGTCCTTCTTACCGTCTCTCTCTCTCTCTTTCTTACTCTCTCTCACATGCGCTTTCACTCCCTCTCTCTCTCTCTCTCTCTCTCTCTCTCTCTCTCTGTCTGTCTAGGACATTGGATGAGAGTGTGTATGGAATCTCTCGCTCTTTGGCTCAGCGGTACAACATTCCTCTTTGGGAAGTGCACATGATGCACTTTGAGTTTTTGTTCACAGACAGCGGGTAAGACACACTCACACACATATCACCCGTGCTGTAGATTCACTTGCACACTCTGGACCCTCTGAAGAAGGCGCTCGCTACGTCTGAGGCCTCCACCAGTAACTGTTCTTTTATTTCCTCAACGTGAGGGCCCACAGCAGGCCAGAAACCTGCAACCGCAGCTCTCCAGAAGATTGCCTGGATCGATCACAGATCGGCCTGTTTGATTTGTCAGACTTACAGCCTTGTAGAAAAGCAATCTCTATGTTTTAAAATAGTTGCGTTTTATGGGGCTTTGATAATCCACACACAAACAATCCACCACCCCGTCTGATCCCCCCACCGCACGGTAAATTTGTCACTGAATCATTGTTCAAAGCTCGGCCTAATCAACTCGCTCTCCATCTCTCACTGGTTTTAATCACCCCGAATCTCTCTCTCTCTCACTCTCTCTCTCTCTGTCCTCTCTTCTACACTCCACATAAGCGTGCACTCATTCGACTTATTTACAGACTGCTTTGGTAAAACTGATTTACTGCAAATGTGATTTTTCCTTTTCAAATCTGATGCAAATGTTATTTTCCCCTGTGAGAATCCTTCCATGCTCATTAGCCTCCCCAAGGCTGCTTTTTTTATTTTGTTATTTTGGGTTCCTTGTAGCTGTGTGTAAGACGTGGAATATCTAAACCCCCCATCAAAGATGTTATCAGAAGAGAAACAGCACCAAAGGGAGTTTAAACAACTTTGGCAATTACTCAAAAGTTTTGTTGCATTGCAGTTTCTGTTTGTTAATTTGTCAGCAAATAGTTTTTTTCTGACTTACGAGGACGTGTAAACACAAATATTTTGCATCGTTTATGTTATTTACTCAGCTTACGTGATTTGCATAAGATGTGCTTATATAATGCTGTGTTAAAAGCATTGAAAAAGATCTTTATTTTCCTGTTGGTTTGTTTTGTTCAGTTTCGTAAGTGATTTGATTTAACTTTGACTCATTTTTATTACGAGCAGTAATTTGACCTATTAAACATCTGGCTGATTTTCGGCAGATTCGTTGGTTTAACATATTAACTTATCAAGTCTAACCTTATTTATAGAGCACAAAAAGCGCAGTACTTTCAAAGTGCTATACAAATTATAATAAAACTAAAATAAAAAAATAAAAAAACTGAACAAGGACAATATTTAAAATGTCTTTAGAAAAGTCTAAAAGACTTTTTAAAACCTGTTTAGAAGCTAAAAGTAATCCAGGGGTTTGGACCAACTGCTAAAAACTTCATTGCATTTACATGAAGATTGAGGAAGAGATAAACGAGGACTGTGTAAATATATTGTGTAACAGGTTTTACTTTTAAATGCGCTGCTTTTGGAATTAGTGAGATTGTGAATAACTTTATTTGGCCTGCACACTGGTGGCTCATTTTGGCACCTTTGCAATTTCCAGTAGTGAAATCTCCCAGTAAGTATTAGCTTTATCCTTATTTCAGTTCAATTCACTTTTTCCATTCCATTAAAGTTCTTTTGTTAATGGCATGTAACAGGTATTGAAGTTGTGTGGTATTTTTAGGGACGATTTGTTATTTCTGCATAGTTAGGACAGATGAAAGTACATCTCCATCTCTGCATCTCTTTGGCTACAGTGCAAGCAGCACTCTTTCTACTCTCTGTCTCTCTCTCACTCTCTCTCTTCTTCTACTCTCTTTGTCTCTCTTTTTCTCCCTCTCTCTACTCTCTGTCTTGCTCTCTCTCTCTCTCTCTCTCTCTCTCACTGTGAGCAGCCAGCTTGGCCTATATCTGCCTTTCTCTGTAGCTCTCTGTGATTGCTCAGCTTGTCACACATCAGTGTTTATTTTAGCTTGTTTACTTTCACTGAGGTCAGATATTCAGGTATTCTGCTCATAGATTCTCTGCTCAGGGCTGAATAACGTTGTAGCTGGTTTGGTTTTTGTTCTGGTTCCGTCCAGAATGTTAGACCCTTTCTTTCATGCATGGCTGATTTGATTAGGGCTGATTCTGTGAATGAGGGCTGTGAGTGTCCTGTAGCTGATTATTGTTCGTCATATCACTCATATTAGTCATACTTGTCTGTTTTTGGGCCTCAGGAGCAGGTGAATAAAGAACTCAGTGTTCATTTTATGGTTATCAAGAGCTTGAAATGACAGTCAGGGTCACTCGCTTGTAAATGTTTTCATTGGTACTTTTTCCAATGTATCTACATTGGTTGGAGGCTGTTGGTGACAGCGTTGTCATGGATACTTCAAACTTGTCCCGTTTTTTAAATGAATGATTCAGGGACAGGACCCTGTTTTTCATTCACTGCCATATAATGCATTAGATTATATAACTGACTGGATTATTTTGGCTCAGGTTTTAATAGATTTTTTTAAATTGGTTTTGATGGCATAGATGAGCCCTCGTGCTTTCTTTGCAGTTTATCCACGACCAGGCTCAGGTTTGGCTGATTATCAACTCAGGATATGTGTAGTTTGTGGCAGGTTTAATTCAGATCATGCCAAGGATGAAATTGGATCTCTTTCCCTAACGCTGGAATTGTGGATTTTTTTGTGTGTTATCAGGATTAATAATCGGGACCTTCCGCAAAAGGTTCCAGGTTCTGCAGCAGAGGCAACAGAACCAGATCACCCGCAAAGGTGTTAACTTCATAGTGGAGGCCAGATGCTGCTGTTTGTTGACTGTAAAAACATTGCGTTAGCACCACAAAGGTTGTGGGTTCGAGTCCCAGGAAACACACATACTGATAAAATGTATCCTGGGAACGCACTGCGAGATGCTTCAGATATAAACATTATCCAAATCCATAAATGTAAACGCAAGTCACAATATATGCAATGAATTTAACTGTTTTCTTAGGTTATTTGGCCCCTCAGTGTTTCCTTCCAGGGGCCAGTGGCTCCCCAATCCCCACTGTTTTAGTCTGGAGCCCTGGCTGTGGCCCTCTGTCTCTCTCACACACACACACACACGCCGTCTGTCTGTTGGCGGGTTTGTAATTGCAGCAGTGCAGGATTAATGGCTGCTGTGTTTAGTGAAGTATTGATCCTGTTAAAAGCAGTTATTCTGTGTTAATAAGCACACTGCAGTCAGAGGCTCCTCTTTCCTTCTCTTTATCTCTCCCCGTTCGCTTTTCCTTCCTGTACTTTCTCCCGTACCTGTTTTGTCTCTGTCATCTTCTCCTTCTTTTTCTTCTCTTTCTTTGTATGTGTTTTCCCTGTTGTTATTTTCTACCCTGTTCTGTTTCTCTCTCTGTCTCTCTTTCTGGCCCGGGGACATTATGCCTCCAGCCAGTATAGCTGTATCCATTAAACATGAGTTTAGGTCCACAGGGGTTACATTCTCTAGACAATGGATTGGTTTTCGTTTCTGTCCAAATGGCCTCCTGCAGCCTGTAGCTTCCTAATTTAACAGTGATGTTGGATTAAATGTGAATATGATTCGCTGTAGCGCAGTAAGCACATGCAGGCACTATGTTCACAAGATAAGTGTTGTGCCATCAAGACCTGCGCATGTCTTATGAATGTTTATTCCATTTAATTTTAATTTAATTTTTAATTTAATTTTAATCTGTAATAGAACCAAACTCAGACCCTTTTAAGTGGACCGAAATGTGAACCGGGTTTAAAAAGGATTCAATTCACTTTGCGTTCACACGACCTTCCACTTTCAAAGTGGATTCCGTAGAAATAGAAGCAGAAATAGAAGCAGCAGTTTATGTCTTCCTCTGCATGTCATCTTTGTTCATTACCTTCAGTGGCAATAGCAGAGTGGGCTGTGCGGGGACATATTGTGTTAGAGCGCTTCGGGCGACCCGAGTTAGAGTCCCAGCTCATGATCTTTTCTCAACTCCTGTTCTCCCTCTCTCTCTCATACTGTCATCTCTTCACTGCTCTATCTATAAAGGCGATAAAACCCCACAATTAACCAAAAAATCATTATTAATTATCTTAGTATGTTAGTGGCATTTGGCATTAGGCAAATTTAAAAAAAAAGAGACCATAAAGAAAATACATTGAGTTTACTGTGCATGTTGTAAACGCACCACAAAGCACCTTTCCGAAGCCTTCATACTTTCTATTCTTTTTAAATGGGTTACATACTGCAAATGCCAAAGTTCACGCAAACGGCTGTCACACGAACCAAGTGTCAACACACTTCTATTTTCTCTTCTGCTCGCAGCTCCACGTGCATTCTTGCCGCTTTATCTCTACCTCTCTCTTTCTGTCTGCGACTTGACTATCTCCCTTTCTCGAACCCTTTCTCTCACGCACGTACACCATCCTCACGTACAGCATCAGCAGACCTGCAGGATAAATGGACTTGGCAGTCATTGAAGGTTCACAATGTAATTTATTGATAACCCAACCCTATAAAACATTTCCATGCATCAGAATAGCTGTGGGATATTTCTTGCAGTGCAGTAAAGCTGTTTATCTTTAGTGAAAAGCCATTTAATTAGAGGTGGAGGGCCGGTCCACACTTCTGCTTATGAAGTTGCCATGGAGATAAACTATGGAAATCAGGCTGTAACATAAAACGTGACACCCATAGAATCCCAGCCTGACATCAGATTTATGATGGGTCAGTAAATGCCGGTCATAGGCTCTAATTCACGGCTTAAAAATTTAATTTTAAGTTTGTCTTGGGATGGCGTGAGGTGTTCACACCACGGTGAATTAAGTTTAATGGACTTTAAGTAGTTTGAAGAAGTTCTTTTAGATTAAACAGATCAATTCTGTGGCACAAGTGGGCAGTCACAGTATATTAACTCAAGCGTAATGTACTGATTTGTCTGATTTGGTGGACAGTCGGGGAACGAAATGGCGGCGCTTTGCCTTAATTGACCTTCTGAAAGCAATTTACAATGGCTGATTGATCAATGCTTCACCGGACCTTGTTTACGACTTCTCCTTGTCTCATTTCTCCATCTTTCAATCTCCCATCCTCATCCTGGTCTTTTTTTTCTCCTCAGCCTCTCCACCAAAGACATCGAGAACCGAACTGAGATCCTGGGCCTTTTCGAGACCCTGAAGACAGACCCCGAGGCGTTCTACACCCACATGACTAAATACGTTTATCCCAGTATAGCCGGAACCGATCAGCTGCGGCTGCTCTTCTACTTCACCCTTCTGGAGAACTGCGGCTGCGCAGACCACTTCCCTCCGCTCGCGATGAAGCCTGACACGCATCTCAAGCTGCTGAAGAAACTCAAAGCCGTCGCAGTCGGTGAGTTACGCCGTCGTTGATCGCGGGTCACGGAAGCTATGGCTACCGCGTGGGGTAAAACGGGCGTAAAATTTTTATGACGGAATGAAGATTTAATCGATGACTGCGATGAAGCAGTAAATCAGCTTGTGCTTGCAGGAATGTCAATCAACAGCTATAACCAGAATTTTGCCATGTAATCACTCGCATCTCTCCTGCTGAGACGACAGGAAGTGGGTCACTGAGCGACGAGCGTGCGCACCAACGTAACAGATAATTGTTAATTACCCGACACACAATGCATTATTGTTCTTTGCTGATAAGTTGAGAGAGATTGTTGTAAAGGACGCAGTGGAAATAGAAAGAAGTTTGAATGAGTTCATTAGCGTCTCTCTCACTCTCTTGCTCTCTCTCTGTCTCTCTTTCTCTCCATCATTGGAAAATATGCTTGTGGGATCATTCCAAACTGTATGGGTCTCATTCACTGTTAATTGCATACAAGTTACATACTTGTATGCACAAAAAGATTCTTGTGCAGATTTTTAAGGGATTTTTAATAAGTGTGCGTGCACATACATTTGTTCATAACCGTCGTCCAGAATTTGATGAATCATACCTACACAACTCATAATTATCATAATGGACGTCCAAACCACGTCCATATATGGGCATTCCCGTATAGCCATTTGTCACCATTTCATACACACCAAACAGTTTTAATATAGAACTGAACTATACATGATAGGCTACATATTAAAAATTAACACACAATTGTTATGAATGCATGGATACGCACAGCTATGCAATGACCCGCTGTACTTAACAGGCTGATAATATGCCAAAAGCAGCCAAAAACTGTTTTAGTTTAAATTCATTTTGGGTAACATGATTCTTGTTTAATGTAAACTCAAGAATTATGTCGCATGTTTTACGCTGATGTTCCTTTTTATCTCAATTTTGCACAAACATAAACCTAATATATTATTCCTGTACACACGATATTCACGTGCTGGTCATTTGGAATGAATTCTCTTTAATATGCACCATCCATCTGTCATCTATTATTCATAGTCTTAGACTAAAATATTATGACTCAGAGTCGCCCTGCGCCATTACTTATCGAACTATCTTAAGAGTGTAGATTACAGCAGCCTGACTTTTGCCCTCACTGCAATTTCGAAGGTAAAACCAAAGCCGGGCTATTAGAACTAACAAATGAAACGAGCTAGTACCCAGCGAATCGTTTATATGTAACTCTGTTCAGCTTGGTAATCTCAGGCTGGTTTGTGTCTGGTGTGTGAGTGCTTGAGATGTCAGGGGAACTGTGTCAAGAGTTTTCACACTGTCTCGACTGATACGTCCCCTGTACAACACTCTGGAAACACATTCTCTCACATGCATGCCCTCACACACAGCACTGTACAGATTTCTTAGCATGTGGCACAACCCAAGGGATGGAGACAAAACCATTTTGTCAGTGTGTGTGCCCCAGAATGGCCTCTGTCGTGGGACAGGATCATTATCAGAGGCAGGTGTTTAAATATTTAATGCACTGATGAAGCTTTGTGTGTCAGTGTAATGTGTCTGTCTGACTTGATATGTCTTGGAGGCAAACCGAGTCTACACCTTTTCACATTGACTGACAGAAATAGAAGCAAAAAAATAGTTTTACTTTTTGGGGCATTCCTAAATTTTTATATAGGGAAGACTTGGGCTAGATGTCACATAAATATGTGTGTTTTGTAACTGTATACAAAACACACATGTTTGGAAGATACAGTTTGTAGCCAGAAATCTTTTGTTTTAGCTTAAGAGGATAGGCTGTTTAATGGCGAGTTTCATTGTGACAGCTTAGTGTGACAACGTGCCCCGCTATTGAGTCTGTGTGTGTGTTCAAAGAACTATATGTTTTTTACAGGTCTGGACTATAAGAAGCTGATAGATGAGGACTCCGATCCTCTGAAAGCTTTGGAGCCAGTATTGACTAGCCAGAACGTCCTGTCCATCTCCAAACTTGCCCCCCGAATCCCCCAGCAGGGCGGTGACACGCTCACCTCCAGTGCTGTCCACGCCACCTGGCTCCAGAAACTCTTCTGGGAGGGGGATCAGCACGTGCTCAAAAAAGCTCCTCAGAGCGATCAAGACTTCCTTCATGCCTACGACACCTGTGCAAAGTACTTTGACCGACTGCTGCCCTCAGATGCGGTTCACTTCCTGGATGCCATCACCTTTTCCCCGGAAGCAGCCAATAAGGTGCGTCTGATGCAGATGGATGGGGGTCTTTTAAGGGCTGAGACCGCTGGAGGCCCGAAAATGAATCCGCACAGATGTCACTTATCAAAACGTTTAAATCTTATGCAAATCTTAATAGTGAACTGATGTATGCTAACCCATACTCGAAGTTTGTCCTTCTCATTTAACCCATCTGGTTAGTGCATATACACTGGAGTAGTAAGTTGTGAACACACACACTGTGGTGGGCAGCACTGCAGTGCCCCTGGGGGCAATTGGGGGTAAGGTGCCTTGCTCAAGGGCACCTCAGTTGTTTCCTGCCGGCACTAGGAATCTTGCCCAGACAAACTGAATCACAGAGGCCTGCCACATAGCCACAATAATAATGGATTGTTTTTAAACTGCATTTCCTAAAGGTCTCAGTTTTATAATCTCGTATGATGTCACATAATTTGGTTTCATCTCAGTGAGAACACTTTATACTCCACATCTCTGGATACATTTTACACTGTTTACCTCAAACACTCTCCGCCCACGCCTGCTGTCACTCACAGGCACACACACGCGCACATTAACTGTATTAACTCAGAGTTCACACATAATCTATATCAGAGGCATGGCAGATGACATTGGTTTCCTCTCCCTGTGGTATTCCTGAGTACCGAATCAATGCGGCTCTTGCTTTAATGGTGAAAGCGAGTGTGGGATTATGTGAATGAGTGTTTGGAAGTTGCTTTGTACCGGCTGTAATCATTATAACATTATATCAACATAACAATCATTACAATAACATCATTTGAACACTCCAGGGATCGGCGAGCATTAGCATTTGGCCCTTTGATTACAGGAGCTCATTTAGGTTGTATGCCATGGGGCATTAGCGACAGCGTGTGCTTGTCTTTATTTGTGCATTTGTACATTTATTCATTTAGCAGACGCTTTTAGCCAAAGCGACTTCAGCGGGTGTATATTTGATGTTCAGGCGGATTCAATACAGATGCGCGAAGCGAAGTTGAGGAAAATGAAAAATAAGGCCATACACACCTGCACACTACACGCTTGCATACTGCATACTTATTCCTAAGTGCACTATTACAAGTAACGTGCGTAGTACAGAAACCAGACATTTACGAATCATTCGTTTGTTTGGCAAACAAATTTGTTTGTTTATTGTTTATGATTCTCTTTCGTGTGTGTTTGTGTTTAGCTGTCCGTCACGGTCAGGCTGGAGATCACTAAGCGTGCACAGAAGGCTCTGAAAGCCATCAGTGACAAGAGTAAGAAAAAGGGTCACGATGACAGAGGTGAAAACTCCGCCTCCAACTTTGACTCCGCCCTCACTCATCTACAGCAGTCTCTTGCACATCTGGAGACTTTAAGCCACGCCTTCCTCCTGTCACTCAAGACAAGCCAAGAGGTAATGTAAACAGAAAAATACTTTACACTTTAGGAAAGGCTACGCAAACAATATTAAAGCTGTAAATTCGTAACTTTATTGGCTTAAAAGTCAACAAAAAATCAGTTATTGCGCAAGTACATGACAGACCAGTGTTCAAAATGGTAACCTTACTCTGACGAACTGTCAGGAAATGTCATTTGACTTAAATATCTAATGAAGCTTCTGTAAAATAACCTGCAATTTTATGTTTCAAACAGAGATGGCAGTAGAGAGGCAAAAGTTATATAGCCACTTGCTAATGCAAATTTACAAATGTAGTCACATGTGTTTTTGACTCTTTCCCAAAGCGGGTTGAATAATCAGATCACAAGGTGTTTTGGACCCCATTAAAAACTGCATTTTGCTCTATCCGTTGTAATTAAATGACCAAAGTTAGTTTATACCATGTGTAAACACGGTCTTAAATACAGTTTTAAAATGCAAGCATACTGTACACCCCCCTCCATCTCGCTTTCTGCACTCTCTGTATTGCTCTCTCTCTCATTCTCTCTCTTTCTCGCTCGTTTCCTTCCTTTCTCCCTCGCATGTTCTCATGTTCCTGACCCGTGTGACAGTGTGTCTGATTGACAGCTTTGTAGCTGGTGTCTTGTCGCTGGGACAGTCGCAGGCAGCTCGTGTCAGCCTGTGGTTTCTTAAACACACACACCTCGCCGCATTTGTATATGGAAATGTATGGGTTCATTTTAACAGCACATACTCAGGAAACAGTTCTGCTGTATATCATTACCAGCAGACCTTCACAGTGCCACCCAGCATACTCCCACTGGGACGCACGCAATCTGGGAAACTGAGGGAGCTGCTTCGCTGCCTACTGCCTAGATGGGCAGCTGCTTTCTAAGACTGCATCCTAAACTTTATGGAGCCTTAAAAGAGGCTGATTTGGAATGCCCTACATAGGCAAATGAGGGCAAAATGAGGTATCTTAAGAGGCAGCATGATAAAGCTGTCCGCTTTTTGGAACATGATGCCTTAAAATAATGCCTCAGTAGGCAGCTCACTAAGTCTGGGACATAACGGTTTGTATGTGTAAGTGTGAAACGCGAGCTAGTGCATCAGTTGGCTTTTATTTCTCAGCTTTCTGCGGGTGTACTCGCTACTAAATGTCTCTGCAAATATTTAAGACTTCAAACAACTGTTTGTTTTTGTCTTAACACATATTACTCATCGATTACTGCCGGAGGACGCAGAAGACAGTGTTTTGTGAGCCTGAGATAGTGTTTATTTCTCTCAATTAATCTCGTTTTACCTCGTCCTACCTCTTTCTCCATGTCCCAGGAGCGCCTGCAGAAATACAGTCGCATTTACGACCTCTCCAGGTCCGAGAAGTCAAAGGTGCACCATCTGGCCGTCACAATGGCCATGGACGGACAGCCTCTCGAACGAATCGAGCAGCTGCTTGCGGTCGCCGTGGGAACGAGCGACCTGACGGTGAAGAGCGTAGTGCAGGACGCAGTGGAGCGAATCATAACCGCTCTCAGGTACGAGGAGCTGTGGTTCGGCCTATCTCTCACTTTCAATGTCTTTTTTTTAATATCACCCTCATTTTCGCCTGGTTTGTTTTATACCCCGTCTCGTTCCCTGCATACTATTTTCTTCTCTCTCTCCCTGTCTCTCTCTCTTTCTTTATGGCCTGTTCCTCTATTAACCTGTGTCAGGTTGGGTGTGTTTTTGCTTGATTGAGTTAAACAGTGTTGACCTGCGCTCCGACCTCTGGTGTCTCTACTTTGCATCCAACTCTCTCTCTCTCTTTCCTTCCATTTCCTGCTTTTAAGAGGTCATTCTCCTCCTGTAGCTGTCTGTCTCTTAAAAACACAGTGTCCTAAATAACACAGTTTAGAGGTGCAGAACAACGCCTGCTAAATGTTGGAATCTCTGATTTTAGCAACACGAATTTGACATAAAGTAACTTGTGAAACTCCTGAAAGGCAAAGTGTGTAATTTTTTTAAAGGTCGCAATATTTTAAGTGTGTAAAAATAAAAAAATATAAAAAAATATGTGTAAAAATATTGGGAGCTCAGAAATTATCTTTAGGATTCACCTTTAAGGATCGTAAAGTTATTGTGAAGCAGTTTTTGAAGGCTTTTTATGACTAAACACTTAATATTTAAGACCCTGAGAAAGCCTGAAATGACTGGTCGGCAAATTTGTTAATTTGACTTGGTGATAAATTGCATCTTATTCAAGTATCGAATCATGTTTTGTGCGGCTTTACAAGCCAGTTACCGAGCAGAATCCTTCTGTCTGATGAATCAGCCCTGTTCCGCTGAAGTTTAATCTGTAATCAAGCAGGATTAGTGAAGGTCTCCTGAATCAGAGAAAACGGTGGTCAGAAAAATGAAGATTGATTACACATTTAGAAACGTATGCGTTTATTTAAACAAATGTTCCCTCTTAGCCTGCCCCCCCAACCCCTCCGCTGTAGTGATTTATAGTCTGTGCAATTGATGAAAACTGAAACGTGTTCCTGGATTCCGCTGCTAATTGCTGATTCGCAGGGGTGTGCAAATGAAGCATTAACAATGAAATGACTTGATCATTGCTCATCGTCCAACCGCTGTGGAAAGTTTAACTTTTGTGTAGTTTTTAAGGACATCTGCTGTCTACCAAAGCCACCCGTGATTAATGTTTATATCTGCGGAGTGCAAGATTACAGTTACTGTATAAATATTTCTTTTAGCATCATGTCAGCCCTCAGTTGAAGGACACTGTTGTGTGTGTGTTTGTGTGTGTGTCTGTGTGCCTGCATTGAGTGGTACACTGGAGTGAGTGGAAAATCCAATAGGAATATGAGTGTAGTGCCAACGCAGGGTTTTAAGAGTTAGCGGTCTGCATCATAATATTGATGACGCTGAAATATTTGGAAAACACATTCTAATAAATCGAGGCTCACCGTTTATATTTGCTTTTGTTCCTACAATTTGTTTTAGCAAAAAGTGGCTTGTAGCAGCATATAGACTCAAACTACAACAAAACAATTAAAGCTTTTCAGTTGATTAAAGTCAATCGATTCTCCTCGAACCGCGTTAAAGTGTCTCTGCGGCAGTTCAGACATTAACTCAGATGGTTAAACATCAGCTGAAGAGATGCCGATTTAACTCGGCTAACTAACTCAACTTTCATTGTTGTTGAAACTGTTTTTATCACCTTCACACTTTTCTGGTGTTAAATTCACCGCACGTACTCGTTAGCTAGTTGGCACGGTCTTGTCGAAGACCATCGTGTTTCTGTTTCAAGCACGATGTTAAACGCGGTAAATCTGCACTTGTGGAGACAGTGTTTTCTTTCAAAGTACACAAGGCGTCTTAAAGAAACGTTTTATCTCTGCCGTCCGTTTGATGCGTTTGCGTTGCAGACTCTTGGCTGCCTGCAGGAAGCAAACAGATGAAAAACCACAAGCTAGACGCAACAGGGAGAGAGAGAAATGCAGAGCAAGAGTAATATTAGGATTTGAGGAATATACACAAATAATTCAGCAGCTGAAATAACCACTATCAGTTAGATGTCATTTGACAAAATTTTATATTTAAGCACAATATTACACCAGCAAGCAATTTTAGGTTGTAAGAATGTTTTTCTAAACAAACAAAGAATACCGGTTGTAGGTGCAAAGGTCTTTGAGAGAACGGTAGCCAACGTTCTAATTACGTTCCCAGTTGGAACTGATACAGCACTATTTGTTCTATGGACATAAATGATACCTCAAAAGTGATATTTTGGGGAAAGATGTGCTGTGGTAAGCAATGATCCAGAACACCTTAGCGACAACATAGCATTACCATGACAACCACCCACAACATGTTAGCATTGTTGTACAGTCCAGCACCATTCACAGTATAAATATATATTTCTGTATGTACAAAATTTAAGGTGGTACAAACCAGTGGAAAATTATTGCGACATTGTTGCAAGATTATTGCAATAAAACTGCAATCAAAACATAATATTATACAGGATTGAGATATAATTAATTATTGTTGCAATGAAAAGCAAACTCTAACATTGCCAGGGTACGAGAGGAATGTCCGACCAGTTCTTTGAATTTAACATTGCATGAATGTTTTAATGATGGTGTTGCAGTAACATGCAGTACAGCGTCGGTTTCAAAAAAAGCAAAGCAGAAAAATGTGTCCCAGCTAGCGCTCTGCTAATTAAGTGCTACTGCACTGCCTGGAACAGAGAAAATAAATCACTTATTTTTTGTACAGCGCTTACACAGTGTTTGATTTCATACAGTTGGGGCACACAGTGAGAGTAAAGAATAGAATAGGAGAGGAGAGCGAGGCTAGTTGTCATACAGCTCAGTAACTGTAGGGTGTTTTCTCTAGTTGGTTGGTTGGTAGACACCTACAAAATCTTTTTGAAATTCCTAAATTCCAAAAAAAAACAAAATGTTCGTTTTTTAAAAGGAAAGTGCAGGTTTATAATGAAGACTTATTTTAAATAAAACAACAGCATTTGTGAACATGCCCAGTTTCGGGCCCTGTTGACAAAAAAAATAGTTTGTCATGAACTTTTTTTCTGTGAAAATGAATATGTGAATATCTTTAAAAGCCACAATGATTTGTGTCCAGTCTGTAAGAAATGTACTTATACAGAATTTGACATTCAGAAATAAACCTAGCCTGGAAAATATGTTGTATAAAGTGTGAAGCCTGTCCCAGTCTGTCCTGCAGTATATATTATACAGAGGGTGTTGAAACATGAATGTTTTGGAAACGGTATAAAGAAACTGAAACTGACTTGCATTGGCTTGCAATGCCTCCAAAACAAAGAGTAAAGAGCAAGTCTAACACAACAACACACAACAGCATCATGCGTGAAGGCCTCTGAAAGCACCAAATTATTTAACAGCAGATAGACAAACTGCAGCGAGTCAACAAATAAGAAGGTGTTAGCATAAAAACACAAAGCAGTTATTACCAGAAGCGTAATTATGCAGCGGAGTCTCCTGAGTAAAAGCATATCGTAAGCACACCTTTAATAGAGACAGACGAGCATGACCGGATGAGAGGAGAGGAGCCCCGCAGCCCGAACATCAGCAGAGGACATTAAGATTGCTCAGTGTAAAAATGCATCCCTTTGGTGTCCACACACACACACACACGTGCAAACAAACGCATTTGCAGCCATAAAGCCGCTCAAAGGCCTTAAGACATTGAATCAGAACTCAAGCTCTGTGTGTGTGTGTGTGTGTGTGTGTGCGTGCTTTCAGCAGTGACAAGGACACTCTGAAAGATTATGAAGACCCCTTGAAGGTACTGGAAGGAATTGTTGCAGCAGTGCACACTAATGTACAGTGCAGGTAAGTGTTTTCTTTGTTGCTGTGTCCTCACTTACCAAAGCCACTGAAGCAAAATGCCTCTTGTTTGACCTCGGAGAGAGA
>JAZGTJ010009470.1:0-19350 GCA_036877575.1 Botia almorhae
CCCACTGAAACGTCTTAAGGCCAATGCTGAGTAGGCTGGCTAAAACAGGGTCATGTGACCTTTGCATAAAGGCAAAACAAAACATACTGAATATCTCCGCTGCCAAACCACACCGACTTTCAGAAAAGATGAGTTTAAATATAGATACATATTGACAGATATTCAAATGAATTCTCAGAAAAGGAGAATAGCGTTCGAAATGCTTTTAAGAAGCTTCATTCGTTTCGTTCAATGGCGAGAAGGAGATCAAACGGGTCGCTCAAACATCCGCCTAAAGAATAAAGACCAAATCCATTGCTCTGAAGGTCCCTTACTGTTCTAAAGCTTTTAAAGAAAGAATAAAGAGCTGTCCTCTGAGAAGAGAGCTTTGTAGAGGTACAAGGAGTTTTAAACTGAAATCTATTACGTGTTGTACGTAACGGGGACCCTTCTGCACATATGTGCAATATGTGATATGTGAGAAACACAGAGACACTGATTCTTAGAACAAAGAATAGCGAATTTGTGACTTTTGCCCCAGAATACAATTGTTTGACCCTTATGCTTTGTCTCTTTGAAAAGTCTTCTCACACTTCAGCTCCTCATGCCTCAAGTGTTTATATGTGCACATGAGTTGCAGTAAACTTGCAAAAGTTTCTTTTCGTTCCAAAGCTTCGCTGCTGTCTCTGTTCTCAAGCTCTCCTCAGAATTTGGCAATGCTGCTGAGTTCTCTTGACTTTACAATAGGATTGGTCCTGAACAGGAGATTAGAGCTTTGCACAGTAAAGTTCCCATCCTGCCTTTCTCCACACAGAAAGAGAGAAAGACGAAGAAAAGGGGGTGCAGAGTGCCTGCCAGTCAGGATTTTGGCTCGATGTCCCGCTGCACAGTGCATCTCCTTTCTCACAGACCTAAAGCTGCACAAAAGAATCAAAGAGAATCCCAGAAGTTGACAACTCTGGCGCTTACGCACGTCCTCTCCCCTCACTTCCACAGTTATCTCCTTCAGCATCTTCTTTACCAGAGACACAATCCAACTCCAGTCAAACAGCAGAGTGAAGCTTATCTTGTGCAAAACGAGTCTTAAAGCAGCACAACTTGCATCTGGTAATTAGTTAACAGTGGTAGGAAATGATAAATTGGTGTTTGTTCAGCACTGGGAACAGGGCTCCTCTTTCTCTAATCTAATAGTTAACATAGGCTCCACCCTGGATCCAGCGGGGGCCCTGGGGCCATTCCCTGCATACTGTCCTGTCCCTGGGTACGTGCTCTTGTAGGACACAGAGTGCTGGCTCTTCTTGGCCGCCAGGTGGTAGCGATGACAACACAGCACCATGACCAAAGTGACGCAGCCCAGGAGGAAAAGGGCACCACCCCCGGCTATTACGTAATACCAGTAGGTGGGCATGGGCTGCAGGGACACAGTGGTGTCAACAGTGGGGTCACTCCAGCCTGGTAAGGCTTCCCCTGGTGGAGAGACACAGAAGAGTTGGCTTGGAGTAGAGAGGCATGCAGACTGCATAGCTTCAAGCCATCTTGGATTATACTTGAATGGTTTTGCTCTGATTTGGTGCTGCATACAAACAAAACAGACACAGACACGCGGATGCACATGCATGTTGCCTGTCCACAGCCCCTTTGTGAGCAAATAGGTGTGACTGTATCATTTTGTGTGTTCCTTAGTAGATAGTGCTTTGTTGTTAAAAAAATCACATTAAGAATGTGAATACGTGTTTCTTGGGGTGTGAACAGATGCTGAATGGTGTAGACTTATGAAGAGCTCAGACAGTTTGCCTGCAACGCACTGTAAACATCTGCAGTAGTTGCAGAATTTAGCTTGCACCCAAATGTGAGAGTCAAACCAGGTGTCATTTTTAACACACAGGCTGATGGCAGTACCTTATCTCAGCTAGAAAGGAAGTTCTCTTGTAATTCTGTATAACGATTAGTGTGTGTGTGTGGGTTTTAATAGTGTTTCTGAGGTGAAAGTTCTGTTTTCTTTCATGCATGGATCTGTTCCAGCTTCATCTGCCTCAAGCCAAAGTCTTCCATGAACCCAACCCAGCAGTGCATGGAAACTGCTCACCCATCACACACACACACACAGTGGGAGATCAATAAACCCTCCCCAATCACTTTCCCCTCCATCACATTTCCCTCTTGTATATGTGTAAACATGCATGTAATTTAGGACTTGTATGTCTACCTATGGGAAATGAATCACACTTGTGCAGGAAACCATTTACACTTTAATTAGGAGAAAGGAAGTTAGTTACTAAAGGAATATATATTTACTGGGCTTGATCTAAATGTGATTCTCCACCATCATTTAAAACAGAGTGTTGGAGGATTATTCTACTGCAGCTGGCTGCGTCTTATCGGCTGCGATCATACAGCTGTCAGGAATAAACAACAGCTATCCACAGCCTCGCAGCAGGTCACATACACCACCAGCACAATGCTGACACGCTCCATAAGTAGAGATAGTGAAATTTAGGAAGTGTTTTGCTGTTGTCATTTGCAACGTTTTAAACATTTTATGCTATATTTCACTGTGTAGTGCCACCCAAGAGTATAGAGCTATAAATACAGTATAGAGCTACAGTATACAGTAAAAAATACAGTATAGAGCTATAAATGAAATCTCAAATCATTAGATTTTGTAGGAATTTTATAAGAAACGCTTGAGACATAACTCAAAGAATAACATAAGGGGTAATATGTTGCTGAAGCTACAGGTCTGTTGACATTTAACGTGACACAGACACTATATGAAACAGCATGTGATGTGCAGCTGCATGCTGGGATACAGCCCATGCTCCAAATATCTGTATGGCAACAATGGTGGTGATGGAAATGGTTTGACACAGAGGAACCAACACACAAAACTACAACACCTAAGCTTCTTTGTGTCTGATTGTGTCATAAACGTGGTTGTGGGTCTGGAAACAAACGCTAAAGAATCCCTATATTGTATAAAACGTAAACCAAAAAAATAAATGAGATATCAATATCAAGAGCCCATCAGAGGATGCAAGCTGCTAATCAACAAGCAGGAAGCACAAACATTGGCACAGGAAATGACAATATGCCAGTTTAACTCACCAGTCATTTCAGGAGGGAATGCTGCGAAGGGTTCTGAAAGATAAGAAAAATAAAGTTGAGTGAAATTTGGCACAAACAAAAATATATCCACATTAATATTAACAGTCCAGATGGAATTCTGACACACATGACTGAGTGTAATTAATTTCATATGGAAAAATTTCAGGTGCTGTAAGCAAAAAGTAAAAACTAGTCAAACTAGTCTGATTAGCTTAACAATAGCGGATATAGACTTTGGTTTTGTTATTTAAAGAGTGTATGACTGGTGTGATGTCTCAGGACACCTATTTTAGATTAATCCGCTAATAGCGACATTTTCTCTTTATTATTACAGTACATAAAAAATTGCTTATAGCATCTTGCTTCCAAACTTACAATTATTAGCAAAAAAACCTTTGGTTTCTCATAAAGACATCTGTTTGTCTAAAATGACAAACATAGGTACATACAGAATGGATAAAGAGAGGACAGGAGAACCAGAGAGAGTGGATAGAGAAGAGAGTGGATAGGGAACAAACAGGAATGGGCCGAGCGTCATCTGGCAACCTGCTCTGTGCTGTACACTCGTAATGCCAGAGAAGCAGAATGCTGGTTCAGAATGTTTGGAATGCAGTCGTTTTTAAAGAGAACACTGCACAGGAACAGGGGACAGATTTGGCAGCGGCGCAGGGGCTGGCGCACGCAAGCTGAACAGTTTAATTGATAAGAGCGGTCCCAAAACCCGGGCCTGTGACGGAAGTGTGTACGTGAGCGAGTCACAGCTCCTGACAACATCTTGATTCATTGTAACATTATGACTCATTCTATCTTTGCTGATCATTCTTTAAATATAAGATAACTATTATGTCCTTACGGATAAAGCTGTTTTTCTCAGTAAATAACCTTCACTGTTCAGTGTTTTGAATGATGGGTTGTGGAGTGAATGCTTTGATAGATTTTGATGTCTGTTGTGTGTTCTTTGAAAAGCTGTGCTGTTGACAGCCGGGCTGCCTGGTTATGCCATGCCACAGCTCTGGAAAGCTCTGTTTACAAATAGGAATGGAGAAGGAAAGGAACATAATGAAACATAGATTGGGATCAGAGCCCACAGGGCAATTGTGGCCTAGTTTTTGTGTCAGCTGAACACTTGAAGAGTGTTTTCCTTAAGATTCATTTTGTTCACAGGCTTGAACGAGAGGTAGAATGTATTGGTGGGCAGGGAGACCCACATCAACGTGGTCATTGTGGTTTCATTTCTGTACATATATATTTAAATGTTATATGTATGTATATATATATAACATTTGATATTATATATGCTTATATATAAATATATACCTTTGTGACTGGTATGGTGGGTATTAAGAGAGAGAGAGAGAGAGAGAGAGAGAGAGAAGACTCAGATGTTGACACCTACGTGTACACTGCTCAAGCTCTGTGCTGGTGCTCATGTGGATGTTGTCGACCCAGATGTGCCCTCGACTGCCACGCTCAAAGACACCCTCAATGACAACCTTGCAAATGACAGAGAAGAAGAGAATTCAAGACTGTAAGTTCAGATTAACACAGTGAACAGGACAATACAGACTATACTATTATATTTATTAGGTGTCTATATACCTGATATTCTTTAGGGGACTGAGGCAGGATGGTGCGGCCCTCCTTCCACATGGGCCCCTGGTTCCCCTTTAGTGTCCATAGCAGCGCCTCTTCCTGTTCATCGTCTCGGAGCAGCACACGCAGGCGGTCCTGACCTTCTCCCTGCAGCTGGTAGTAGAAGAGCAGACAGACGGGACGGCGCTCAGGTCCCACCACCGGACTCATTAACCGTGCCCTCTGCGGCTCTGACCTAGGACCCGCCTCTACATACAGGAAGTTCCCAAAGTCTGTGGTGAGAGAGACACAGGTAAGAATGGACATATAAAGTATTTACATGTAAATACAAACTCATTGAAACAACTGGTAAGTTGATAAATTTAATAAAATTCATTAAAGGACTTTTAAGATTTTCATAAAACTACACTTAATTTTTTTTTACTCTGCAGTCTGCCAGGTAGAAATTGTTTCTTGAGCATCTTTTGTTGGTCCTGGAACTGAATTCCTGTCAAACAAACAATGCTAACCCTATTCCTAACCCAGTCTCTATTTCTGTGGTGTTGCACTGGCCTGCCCACAAATTTCTTGGGTCCACATCCTACTCCACATAATTGTATATTACACAGATATGTTCTGATTGGCTGAAATTGTGATTGACTGAGGTTGTGTGGACAGATATGTCACTCATGCCTAGTTAGGGACATGATAAACTTAAACAGGACTTAACCCAAAATTTGCTGTTCTAAATGATAGGAATGTTATTCCAGAACCAACAAGCATGTGAAGGAACATGTCAAACTAGATGAAATCTCAGCAAAGTCAAATTGTATTTGACCTCCTTCCCTTTAACAGCAACACATTACACTGGGCATTCTTGATGTTCTTTATGTTTGCTGAATGATAAATAAACATAAATCAGGTATGTTTGTTCTCTTTTAAAACAGAGAAGGAAGCAGAAAATCAACTCTGACATAAAACTGAAAACAGGAGAGAGCAGAGGAAGACCGGAAAAGCCGACCAGAGAAGAGCAGAGACAGGAGGAGGCTGGAAAACACTCTGTGAGTGATCTGACTGGATGGTGTGGCACCAGAAATTATCATCATTACCCACACTGCTTCATCTATAACACGGATGCAGAGATTCCTGCTTGCACCTTTCACTGATGTATAGACAGAGAGCATCACAATTTCATTCTGTTTGTCCTGTTTTGACACATTTACCACTACACAACACAGCACTGAATTCAGATCAGATCACCCTGTTGTTGGTCTTCCTGTATGAAAAGCCTAAACAAATGCATTTAAATGACACAAAAGAATTCCTCTCTTTGATGCTGGGTATACAAACAGGAAAATTAATTACTCTTTCACAAGGAAAGTTCACCATAGCTTAGAGACTGCTTAAAATAGGTTGATGTTCCTTTGCGGTAACTGGAGGGAAGGGAAAGGTACTTGGGATTATTGTTATTAGGTGGAGCCTTATACATCTAGAGTTAATTAGTCTGACTGCCTATTAACCCTTTCTGATGGAATAGGTTTCCTATTAACCTATTCCATTTCCTGCCAAGTACACTGGGGTATGAACATTCCAGAATTATTCAAGTGGTATCCCTGGAGCCATGGGATCTGTGATGCTGGATCATTTTACAAGATTGAGCAGAGCTGTAAAGTGAATGAATTGAGCAGATCACGTCCAGGGACGCTGAAACATACTCAACGCAAGTACGCAAACGCACAAATGCAGGCGCCCAAATGGTGCATATAGTTAACCTGAGTTCTTGTGTTACTGCGACCTGGTTATCCCCTCCTAATGATGGCCCTGTTACAAAGTTTGTTTGGACAGGTTGAGTAGCCTAAAGTGTGTGTGAGAGAAGTGTAGGGATTGGAAAGACTTGACTCCAGAGGCTTGGGGCTGCATTCGGTTTGGAAATGGTTAAAACAGGATTTTTTTTATTTTTCCCTCTTAACTCCTGGATTTCTCTTTAAAACCTTACATATGGAAAACAGAGCAAGACTGTTTTAACAACCTCCCAAGGCAAGGTACTTCAAGAAAGCAGTAAGGGCAAGGAGAACTGTATGCTTAGTGTGTATGTTTGAGTGAGAAAGAAAGAAAGCTTAGAATTTGTGAAGCACTCATCATTTTGTTTCAAGCAGGGGTTATTATAAAGAAAGGTCAGGTAAGCTCAGGGACTTAGGGATGAATTGACTCCCACAGGAGGAATGACGATGGAAAGAGAGAGTGACAGATACTATTCCCAGACTGTAGCTATCACATTAATTATACACCAGTAATGAGATGGATAGATGGACATATGAGTGTGGGGGCTGTTTAGAAACAGGACAAGGGCATTTGAAGGTCTAGAAATGTCAGCATAAGCACATTTTGTAAATATCTCTATATGACACAACTCCTCAATAATTTTCTAGTCCTTAACCAAAGCTTTAGCTACACAAGTTTATTTGGAGTCTTCTCAAAACTTCTGATATTCCCAGTGGCACCTTAAAATTCTCAATGTTCTCAAAGTTTGTGCTTCCAGTAATGTTTGAAGAGGTTATTGCAAACAGTTTGTTTGTTTGTTTTGGCTTTGCAATATCTTCTATTAAGCTGGACTTACTGTCAGATCCCAGTGTCAGGTCCAGGCTAGGACTAGAGGAACTGTACAGAGACCACTTCAAATCAGACATGGGGTCATGGGTCCATCCACACATACTCTGCTCAAAGTCACACAGACCACCCAGAGATGAGACAGTGGTGGGAGCTAAAGTGAGAGAAAGAAAGAGGTCAAGATTATACTCACTGTTTTATAGGCTTTCCCATAACAAACACCATCATATGAATGAAACATATGTACTGTACATTTGTCCTTACATACACAGTCTCATGCCTTTATACATTCATTTTCATACATTATATTTAAACAGATTCTTGCACTGTACGCACAAATTCCTCTCTCACTTTATGTTCAGATTTCTGTCTTACTTTATATTCACAGAGCCCTGTTCCAATGTATATTCACAGATTCCTGTCTCACTATATGTGACAGATTTGCCTTGCTGTTGCTACTGATGTTGTGTTAACATGCAGACAGACCCAGCACAGTCTCATCCACATGTAGTGCTGCGCCTCAGCAGTCAGCGTGTGTCCATCAACAATCCATTCAGCGGCATGCTACTATGCTAGTTAGCATAATGTTAGCACTCATGCTGCGAGCCACTACTCATCGAGACATAAGTGTGTGCAAATGGAGGGGTGGGAATGTAATATTAGAGCTCTGGGAAGGAGAAAGTAAGGCCTGCAATTACACTGCAGATTACTGTTGATGAAAGTGTTTGCGTAATATGCCAAAATGTTTGTTTATATAGACCTTTATGAATGAGTATACATTTATTCTCTAATTGAAATGCTTATTACTTAGTTGTCATTCTTTGACAACTCTAGTCTTGTTAATATGCATTGATCTGATTGAATGTATTGGTTGAGCAAGATCTCCTTCCTCTTTCCTTTCGTTTACCACATTAATATATCTGTCTTGCAAGGTGCTCTGATTGGTTACCTGGCATTCTGTGGGCAGTACTTGTCTCCTCCTGAAGCAGCAGAGTGGGCGTGGCAGTGTCAGGAATGGTTGTAGATTCTAACAGAAAATGAAAAAGCACCAAATTTTAGAAACTAGAGAGTGATTAACACCTACAAAAAACATGCCTTACGTTTTTCCAAACCAGTAAGTTCCTGATATGTAATAAAAAAACATAATCAATCATTCATGACTCATACTAGTGGTGATGGACACTACAGTTATACACACTACATACATATGAGGAAAAGTAAACATATACATGCACGCACACCAGAAACTCTCCTCAGAAAAAGTGTCCACAACCAACACGCACACTCACGCTCATAAAACCAGAGACAATTAAAAATAAATGCATACTGACACTGTGCATTAACAATAACAAAAATGTTACAAAACCACAGCTGTAAAATATTCTGGGTACATCTGAGAACTATTTACTGTTAAGTTCTGTAATTGGAGAGAGAGAGAGAGAGAGACAGGGAAAGAGAGAAAGGACTATACTAGATATTGGGTAGAATAAATGGTTCACCACTGCTGCCATTACACCTCAGACCACTGCTGTTAATGAACCAGTTACCCACAATGCCTTTAAATGTGAGACCACTGCTGCCACAGCTATTTTCCATGAGTCACATGACCTATATTAGAGGCCTCTCATTCCTTCTATTATCCACTCATCTGACACTCTCTCTCTTTTTCTGTCTCGCAGAGCAAAGAGTTCAACACAGTTCAGTTCCTTCAGCATTCTTCATTTTCTCTCTCTTTGACAATAAAGCTACCATACATGGGTTTTTGACCAAAATCATATAAACCAGATGGCAACAAAAATGCTGATTATGGCAACGCTCCTATGTGGTTTCTGCAGTGAATAATTTCTTATGACAGACAAAATTAAATCAGCCGCTCCTTCTCTTTTCATTTCTCAGCGGGGTTCTGAGCCAATAAAGATTTAGAGACAACAAGGCGTAAATTATCAATGATTGTCAGCTCTTAAACTCATTAATGTCATTACTCTTAACAATTCGCTGCTTAATTGGCAAATACCTGAGTGGCATAACACTAATCATGTAGACACTTCAGCGCAACATGAAAAGAAGAGACCTACTGTAATATTAATAAGTTATTAATTTCTATAAGCGGGTGGGTACATGAAAGTGATGCACCAGCTGGCTGCTTCTGACATTACACTCTATTAATTTTCTGCCCTTTACAAATGCAATTAACCTCAAGTTAAGTCCTGGAACTGAGAGCTCTCCTTTCTTTAGTGAGGGTGGGCTGTTTACCCTCACATACGTTACCTGGAAAGAATCATACACTCCTGTAATGGAGTCCTATGTAGAGGTGTTCTGTTAAAGATGAGTTAACAGTGCGGTAAACCTGTGTTGGATTCGTCAATACAATTCGTCAATAATCACACATCTCAAATGTTTCACCTCATGCAAGAGTCTCACCTTCAACAGGCAGCTAAATAAACAGCTGTTGGCCAGGAAAAATGTCACCTAATATGAATTTTAAACAATATTTCTCTTAGAATGGCTCATATTTCTAAATGTTAAATAAACTGCTGCTAATTTCTCCCAATACATAAAGCTTCAGCTATGGATCAAAGCAAAACATAGCAATAGATTTCTCCGTAAAAATGTCCAGTATGCCTTAAAGCTCCACTGATGTGGCCAATTGATCTGGATCCCAGAACTCTCAGGGCGTCGTCGTGGAGATTTCCTCCACAGCCTGATAACACATTAAGGCCATGAAATACTTCCAAGTCTTAAAGAAAGGCCAGATATTTACAAACAGGGGCTAGATTTGTGGTCCCTCTCCCTCACCTGAAGAATTAGCTTCCTTTAAACCTCTGTATTCGGAACACAGAATGGAAATAACCCTGTTCCATACTCAGTTGGATCGAACCCTGGCAATCTCTGACTCAGCATTTTCTTAGCAAGGCAGAAAAAATGGTTCAATTATGTAGAAAGCCTGGAAGGAAATCTGTGACTCTGGCAGATGGACCAGCAGTGCAGTACCTGAATGAGATCCTGAGTAGACGCAACATTAGGAGGATAACAAAGGGTGATGTGTGTTTTGGTGATTGTGGGAACCATAAAATACAAAACAGGAATCAGATCAGATTAGAACCAGTGAAAGTGCTAATCAAAAGCAGATGTGAGAGAGGGTACGGTTTTTAAACATTTGATTGTTCAAGTACACAACCGTGTAAAATGAAACAGTAAACAAGCATTTTCTGAAATATACACACACAAACACGTTTATTCATTAAACCTAATTAAACATTTCCAACTTGATAGACAAGGCTTTTTGGCCTTTAAAATTAAAAAAACAATAAAGCCATTTTCCAACAGCACTGAACTAATTAAAGCTTTTGTCTCTGTGCCTTTTGAATACAAAGTTACAACTGAAGGTTTATCGTGTTATCTGTCAGCTAGTGAATTCCCCCAAAACAAACGCACACACATTCTAAGATCAGGCTGGTCTGTTTGCTTTGCCCCTGATAAGGATTCAGTTAAACCAACAAACCATCTCCAGGTGATGGATATGGAATATGCTCATCTTGCCCAGAAAACCAAGTGTATTCATATTCACATCAGATGTCCTCAGAGAGCCTTGCTTCAAAACAACAGTGTGTAATTCCAAAAACATTCAAGTGGAGATGAGTGGCAAACATCACAACAGCTCAGTGGAGAGCAAATCTGTCACAAACATTTTAAATGCTAGAATGTGTTCCTACCACCCAAAAAAGGGGCATTTAAATTTTCAGGCTTGTAATTTTCAAAGGAGGTTAGCTCTAAAATGCTATGCTAATCCAGGGTTAAAATGACTCTGGGCTACCAATTTCAAGTGTAAAATGCCCATTTGAGTGAAATCTGCCAGTTATTTCACCCATAGGCTCTGATCACTTGAAGTGTATATGATATTTACAGCAGGAGAACTGTTAAATTGTTAAAACAGAAGCAGGCCTGCATTATAATGGACGTCATGAAAGACGTGCTGTATGGGAAAAGAGGCGGAGTGGAGCTCAGCCTAAATATTTACACTGGGAGGATATGATGAATGATATGTGGGCTGTGTGAAAGCGTGGGGTGAGAAGCTACGCTAAATAGAGAAGCATGTGCATGATAACTTCAAAGGGCCAATTCAACTGGAGGAGGAGAGTTCATGTCTTTCAGTTTGCATGCTTCCATCCCGACAGACAGACAAGGACCCAGCCACTTGCAAGGTTTTACCAAGATGGCTGGGCCAAAGAGCAGAGAGAATTGATTACTTCCTGCTTATCACAACAGAACACAACAAAACAATTTTCCATCACATCTCCACCACACCTCACTGGCAAGGAATAAGCAGTAAGCCATTGTGTCTCAAACCACACCCACTGAGCACCTGACAGACAGAACGACAGACAGAGGTCACACCCACACATGTGAGAATAATCAGTGTGCATTCCACACGCTAAGTTCTGACTTTGTCTCAGATGTGTGGCATTCTTGTTCACCCATGTATGGTGTATTTATGCTGTTTAAACATTGATGTTGTGTGGGCTTATAGACAGGATGAGAAGAAAGAAAGTCTTAGCCCAGTTTGTAGGGGTACAGTCTACCTCCTACAATTCTGAGACATGTTGCCCCCAGTAGAGGTCACTGTCCCCACTCTTTGTCCCTCTCTCTACCTCTATATCTGTCCCTTTCTATTTCTCTCACTCTCTCTTTTCCCAGAGGCAGGGACCTCTGGCTTGATGTGGAGCTGAGTCCAGTCATGAATAATAGACATGGGTGTCTGATTGAAATATCTAAAGTCCCTCTGTGTGTCTTTCACGGTCCTGCTCTCACAAGGTCTGTCTGCCACGCCTCTATTTATTTATTCATCAATTCATTATTTCTCTCCTCGTGTCCCTCACAATTTCCTCTTGGAGGGGATCGTGGAACAAAAATCTTAGCTTAGCTCAGAGTAACTATGGGAACACTGCCACATGACCTTGGAATGTTTGTGGAAAATTGTGTTAATGTAGCCTATTGGAGGGATTATGGTATGATTTTTGAAGAGGATAATATTAAAGTTTACTGGTCATAATATGTAAAAAATAAACTCAGATCAGAGAGATCAGAACCCCAATTTATGTGAAATAATGTCAATAATTTATGAGGGAAAACAAGCAAGACATGAAAAATAGCATAATGCCTTGAATGACAGTTAGTTGTATAGCTCAGTGGCTATTATACAAAAATAGTTGACTTTAGAATGGCACAGTTGACCAATCAGAATCAAGCATGCAGAGACGTGTGTAATGATAATAAAAGAGTCTTTATATTAAAATGCAAGTATTTATGGATGTGTGTCTTTGGTCAGTGAATGCCTATGAACACTGTGGCAGATGTTTGATTGGTGTAAACATCTCAGTTCAGTGGAGTGAGACTGATGTAGCCCTGTGAATATTTAACATCTCTCTCTCTTTCTCACTCTCCGCAAATCCCCATGGCCCCTCAAAATGAGAACAGCAGACCGGCCCTGTATCGCACGCCCTATCAGCACAGCTGCAAACAACCACAATTTACAGTACAGTCACTGCAGCGTGCTTTAGAATGACTGTAGAATTAGGACAATCTCATTCAAACATTAAATCTGTGTGCTTTTTATTGTCAAATGGCTCCTTTGAGAAACAGAACTGCTAGTGGGCACCCATGAATGTGCATAACAGATGTGGAGGAAATTCTGTTACGGAATTATTTGAAAGAAAGTAGGAAAGAAAGAAAGGAAGAAAAAAGAAAGAAAAAAGAGAAAAAAGAAACAAAAAGTTTGTACTTGATGATATTAATATTCTTCTTAAATATTCTTAAAACTTAACATTGATTTTTTAAAATCAGATATTCTATATGGTCTCAGACATTTGCACCCCACTTTATGTATGATTACATATAAGTGTGTGATTATAAAAGCATGTTTGTGTGTGGTTTCTGTGACATAGCGTATCTCGGGGTCTGTATGTGATTAGATTTAGTGGGAGATTAGAAACTGGTGCTGTAGTTTCAGCAGTGAGTGGGGTAGATTGAGCCTCCTGTGTTCGCAACATCTGGTGTGCAGTTGTACACTGCACTCTTACCACACTGTCATCACACATCTCGTATTCCCCCACAAACTCACGCAAATGTAACCGCCTGTGTACACAATACAATCACCCGTCAGTCCGTTTTTCCTCACTCATTAACTCGCCTGCTTTGATCATTTGGTCATTTCTTCCATTTTGTTTGATTATCTTGATTTTACTCTCTCCGTCTCTCTCTTGATCTTTTGCTCGCTTTCATTTATAGCCCACAGGCGACGTAAACCTTTGCCAGAATCACACCAAGTAGCGCCAAAGACACATGAAGCTTTCACCCCAGATCTTATCTTCTGCCTGCAAAGTGCCATCAACTAAACCTGAGCAAGCCCCAGCTCTCCATCTTACTCTTCATTTCCCTTTGTTTCTCCTGTAGTTCTGCCACACTAATAAAGCTGGGCACTCAGCCCTGAGGCTTTCCCTGGCCTCCACCCACAACGTCTTTTCTGCTATCCTCTAGCAGCTCCTCTAATGCTCCTTAGCCTCTGGCGCTTCTGCAGACACAGAGCTATGAGGACAGCCTGTCGATCACTGCCCCACGGCCTGGTGCTTTATGGAGCCCAGGCCAGTTCCACAGGGAGCTGGGATGTGTCCTACTGACTGATCGTCAAGCTGTGACAGGTGAAAGATTCAGGAGGAAGAGATATTAAGGACATCAGGGACAAAAACAGTTTCAAGTAAAATGGAACTGACAAACCGGTTGGAAAACTGCTCTGCTGTCTCTGTGCTCTTTTCTAGTTGTGTAGCCTGGTAAATCTAAAATGGATTGCTCTAAAATCTGATTGGATGAGCCACACATGTGAATGCATGTCTGGTGAATTCTTTGTAATAAGGACATTCTACATTTAGAACATTTCTTGGTTTATTGGATGTTCATTGTGATTATTATTAACCTACTTTGTGTCATGCCATGTCATTGTGGCCCTTCCCCCAGGTCTAATGACTAGACAATGAACAGGTTTCATGTATTTGTATACACATACCCGGTGTGACCTTCACTGCCCCCCAAGAGTCCATGGAAACCACAGCCTTTAAAAAGCTCTGTAACATGATGGTAACATTTTTACCTGGCAAGTCACAGCCCAGTATTTCCAGTCTCATTCCAATTCCAGCAGGGGACCACCTCTCCGGATAGACCCGAATATACTGGGCCACAATCTCGTCGAAGCGGCGGATCTCTGGGGTGTCATAGTGAGTGTTTCCCTCAAAAATCTGCAGGCAGAGGATCACAAAAATCACTTTAGCAGAGCTATGTGATTGAGAGAGTGTGATTGATTTCTGTCTCTGACTGAGCTCCGCCAGTCGGGTTTTAATTAACACAACTGTGGATGATTTCACTGGAATGTTATCAAACTCCCAATATAATTGAATTCTGCTGTCAGAGTGGAGGACTGGATTCTGGAAGTAAAATACTAAGTTGCCACGACTGAAAAGGAAAGAATATCATGAATCTGTTAATAATCTGATTCTGGTGAACTATTAATTGGAGGAGTCTATGAAATGAACCACAATTTTGAAATTTGCATGATTAACTATTTAATTCATTTATTCTTCTCCTGTTACATTATATTCCTTTCCTGTTACATTCATTTAAAGCAGTCCCTGCTGAAAGGTAAATAAAATCAATTTCAGTTGGTCAAAGTGTTTTTTTGGTCCAAGATGGTCTGCCAGCTCTAACTAGCTTAACCAAAAAGGTTTACCAATTTAAAACCAAGTTTTTCCAGCAGACTTGATTTGATTTTGTGAAGTACAACAGGGCCTGTAAAAAGGTTAATTCTCACCTTTGGCAGATTGGTCTTGGAATCAATGATGTAGCTCCAGTCTTTTCCATTCAAGCTATGAGACAGTCTATACTTCCGCACGAAGGCCCGATTCTCTGCGCTGGAGCTGCCGTCCACCCCACGGGCCCCTTGCGTGATGATACCCCGTACAGTTTTGGGGACTCCAAGGTCCACCTGTAGCCATTCCTCTCCAGCCACGGGCTGTGCGGGACTGGGGAACCAGCCAGAACGACTGGCCACCAGCCGGGCAGCACCTGTTGCCCCATGGATGTCCCTCATGGAGGAAGCTGTAATCTGGGAATCTGGTAGGAGTCCGGAAAGCATTCCCTGCATCTCCGAGCAGGGAGCATCTAAACAGAGCGAAGAACAGGAGGATGAGTAATGGTGAAGCTAAGAGGAATTGACATTTTAAGCTGCAGAGATCAATGTTTCATGTTGTTATGTCATAAGAGCAGTCCTAGGAGTAAATAATAAATAAACAGTGTGTGTGGGTGAGTTTGTGTGTATATTCCTCTGAGTGGGTACTATTGTGTGGGATTTATTACAGGAAAAATGTGTGTACCGGTCGTGCTACGGTTCACCTCTATAGAGTTAAAAGCAAACCCACTTGGCCCAAAAGAGCCATTCTGTACCTCAACCAGTGCAAACACAAAGCTACCAGAAATAAATGATTGATTTTGGCTCATGGCTTAAACACAGAACAAAAGAAGAAGAAAACAAGCTTAAGCATCTGTTTCAAGCCCATCCGCACAATATCTGTTGCATTACATCCAGAGGTACGCCCACACTCAGAGACAAAAGCAGTAAAATGCAGATTAGCGCTAACAGCACTGCGTGATCGATGACTTTGTGGGCATCTTTATAGCCCTGGCACTGCTGGGTGTCCTGTGGGTCGAGCATTACTCTTCCACTGGAAAGACAGGAAGGGCAGCGACATGCCTCACTGCAAGCAGCTTGTTCTGGGCTTGGGCCTGAGGGACAACAGACCTTCTGGGACCACAGCAGGTCTAATATGGAGGCCAATGGCGTGTTCAATGTGTTGTTTGTGTCAGTGTTGAAAAAGACCCCATCTCTAAAAGTGCATTTGTCCTCCTCTGTGTCGACAAAAATAGGAGCGAATCACCCTAATAGCGTAATGATGGAGTGTGATGTGACTGATAACATCAGCGCAAACGCAGTTCACCTCCCTCGTCCACTGCAGGACATGCTAACACAATTACAAGACTGCTATCTCCCCATCTCCATAAATAGCCAAACTCAATCAGGACCCTTAAGAGCTCTAATAAACCCAGATCTGAGTTCACTTGACAGGGACACGGTGGGTGTCTGGAACAATACTTGTCACGTACAATATATGTGTATATACGGACAGTATGTGTGTACGAACGTTCAGATTAAAGAGAGAACCTTTTTAGTTAGTGGTACAGAGATGGTTTACTTTATTATGATGGCTTGACAACTTGAGGTGACACCACTTTTAACAGTCTAAATTCTCCATGCATCCATCTGTAAGGCTTATACCCCTAAAACATCAAGCTTTTAAAACTCTAATTGTTTCAAGCCAGTTTGTCTTGATGACCTTTCCTTTTCTAGTCATTTTATTATTGTAACTTAATTCATACAACATATAGTTCGCTTAAGTGATTCTGAAACATATTTGATGTTTAAACCCCAGGCCCAATAAGTAAGCTATACTATACAGGATGTTAGTGGGCCTCACTTAATCATGGGCCCCCGGGGCAACATTTCCAGTTGTCGCCCCCCAATGCTGGCCCTGTATTTAGGGGATGTTTACGGTCATGTGCAAACTTAGAAAAAAGTGTGGTGTGAAATTTTACTGACCCGTGATTTGACAGCCATAAAGTTCGAAGCGCAAAGCGATTCCATTCTTCCATGTCTGTGGTCGAATCCGGACAAACCGAGCTAAGACAGGCTGAGGGATCCGGTTCAGTACCACCTCTGAGGGGTCTACATTAGCATGGAAAACCTATGGAAAGAAAGAGAGTGAGAAAAAAAGAGATTTATGGTGTGGTTTGGCAAAGACAGCTCATTTGGAAAAAACAAACTAACCTCACAAACAAACACAAATTCTCACTCAGTAAGAGGCTCTTTACTGAGGTTAAGTGAGATTTTCACTAAAAGCTGTAAAAATACACACACACCCCAGCATACACAGACGCAAACGCTTAGGTCATAAATTCAAACATGAAATGTTGTTTCCTCAATCATTGTCGCTTCAAGAGCTTAGCTGTCTTTGTGTAAACACATAAAATAATTTAGAGCTGTTTCAGAGAAAACTTCCAGAGGTTGCACTCACATTTACTGCTGTTCTCAGTTACAGTATGTTTCATTTACTGTCTCAGACTTTGTCTCAAATGTTTCTTCTAAAATTCTTTTGAATAAAAAATAAAACAATGAGACAATTACGCACAAAAAGATATGATAAACATATCTTATTTGTGATCTTTCACAATGGGGGCAGCAAACTCCTAATGTTTATTTGTGTACATGACTAAGTTGGTTAGATTATAGTATTTCAGTAAACAACTCCCCAAAGGTCACAGAAATGTGTCATAGGCTTCAAATGCATCTTGGGATAGTAAAGACGGACAAGATGACAAGCTCTGATAGCATCTCATCCTGTCCTCCTTTTTCAGATTTGTGAGTGCGTGTCAGGGTCTTTATCCACAGAGACAGGAAGTGGGAAGGAGGAAAAGGACCAGAAAATGGCATGTCCTGCTTCACTGCACAGAAACAAAGCCTGAAACCTAAGGACCTGATCAGTCTCAGGATCCAATAACATCCAGACCAACTGGCCTGGGACAGGTCCATGCTAGGCCGGTTTGTGATAGGATCCAGATAAGATTAAAAAATTAGAAAAAATGAGAAGGAAGAAAAATGACACCATCCACTTTATCATTCAATTATGAAATAAAAGAGAAAAACTTTAAAGTTTAAAGTAATTTAAAAGTTATTAGTTTATAATCATTTGGGGACAATTGGGGAGGGTGAAATGAGAGTATGGAAGAGTAAGGAAGGTGAAGCAGAAACAAAAAACCTTCAATGAACCTTGAAAATATGAATGTGTGAGAAAAGAACAAGTGATGTTTTAGAAGAAATAAGAAACAAGTAAAGCTGATGTCAGCAGAAAGGTTGCCACATGCATTACTGAAATCTGCTTTTGTTTAATGACCTCATGTTGGAGTGTGTGACCTTGCCCCATCCCTGCCTGTGAAGTTCTTCAACACAGCGCAGCATGTAAGAGCTGAGCAGTGTGTATGTGTCTGTGTGTGTGTTTGAGATGACTGAGATCAACAAGTGTGAAGTGTGTAATAAATCACATATTTGGTGTATGGGAGAGTCCTATTTCTCACGATTTAATGACATAACCTAAAAGACCCCAAGTTTACAAAAAAAAACCACACACAGACACATTAGTCTGTGAGATGTTTCCAAACCATGTCATTGGTCATGAGGAACATTCACAATCTTCCTTGTGGGCAGTGCGCAAGAGAACACATGAAAGGTTCTACAGGTACTGAAAGGAACCTTAAACACATACTGTGTGATAACTAGAAAATACAAAATACAGATACAAAATAAACACTTTTGTAAGAGATTTGTTGATTTTCGCCTGATGCAAAAATTCAATAGGTTTACACCTAAGATGACAACCTGACTTTAATAAGCAACTCCTTAGCAACTGCACAGCAACACCATGGCAACACCTCACATCCACCTAGTAAGCAGCATATTTTCTAAAAATATAAAATCTACTTTATTATTTACTGGTGATCATTAATTGCCCATCTCTCTGTGCTGGCTTCTGATTGGCCAGCCTGGTTAATCCATACCAGCAGGAAACTGAGAGCTGGGAATCTGTTCTGACATACCAACAGATGTATATCACATAGGATTTAGGTCAGAGGGCTCACTGGTCATTGTGGGTGAAGTTCCAAGCACAATGTGGGAGAGAGTTATTAACCATGAAGATGCCAAAATGATAAAAAAAATATGTGGAAAACTCTAAAAGGCATGACAGAATTGAACATTCCAGTTACTGTGAAGACTTTAGGGAGCAAGCTGAGATGAGGCTGAACAACTGTGATTTCCCCCTGGTCCTCTAAGACAGAGGAAGTGGGGAAGTAAGACCAGTGACGGAAATGGCATAAAGTCCTGGGCTTTGACAGCAGCTGTCAATCTATAAAGGGAGGTGGAGTCAAATACTCTAA